>JAKOGI010002611.1:0-25000 GCA_029747015.1 Carnegiea gigantea | reverse complement strand
AGTTAGTTTATATTCTTGCATTTGAGAATAAATCTCAGGACCAGCGTAGTTATGCTGAATGGCAGGATTAATCCAAATCAATCCGTCTTTCCATTGTGTGATGTAAATCTTACTCACATTTTGGAAATTAGCCAATTTTGGATTTGGCAATCGCTCAAGGGGGTAGCTTCGTAGAATACTACCGTCTACGGAGTATCTCCCTTGCATACTATTGCATCTATTAAACAGTGGTTTCTGTTTAATATCAATTTGCCACTCATTGATTGGCTGCATCTTAGGTCTAGAAATCTCTTGGATTTCACAGATATCAGAAAAGATATCGTCTAACTCAATTTCATCTTTTTGGAGAAATTGATCAATAATATGAGTGTTACTTAGCATGTAACTTACCATGGTATAGATGGTAAATGGTGAATGGTGTAGACTTTCTAGTAAGTCTGACCTTTGAAAGTGATAACAGAGATTTAGGGCACGGTTAGTGTCCAAATCCCGAATGGGTATACTATACCCTGGGTATGTGGTGAAACTAAGGTTTTGGTAAACCAAGTTTCCCTTCAGAATGCCTATTATGGCTTCTGATCGATTTGCAATGCGATTATGCATTAATGTAAGGATTATAGGGGTGTCTAATCCCTTTTGAAAGGTGGCTTTCAAGTGAATTCTTACTGCACCAAAATGGATATAACCGATCTTAGTTCGGTCCTTTTCAGGGATTTTCCTGATTTTTTGTCTAATCTGTTCGATGGTTACTAAGGGCAATTCTACTTGTCCTTCAGCTATATTGCTGCTAACAGGGATTTCCTGAATATTAGTACCAAAGTACTGAATATTCCTTCTACGGAAAATTTGTAATAAGGTTCGTTTAAAACCTTCATGCTCATTTATCTTGAGCTTTTTAGATAAAATCTTTTGATACTTCTTTTTATCGAAAAGTATCTCATTACAATACGTACCTGAGGATTCACCTTCCTCTTGTTGTGAATGCTCTTCAGTCTGACTCATCGTCTGAGCTGCTGGATAAATATGCTAAGACGTGGATCTCGTCTTCAGATGTTATGTCTGAAAATGCTACTTCTTCATAGCCTGCAAATTGCTCAAATAACTCATTAGAGCAAACGCCAGCAAAATTAATCTTTTTGGGGCATTCATTTGCATAATGTCCCTTTTCATTGCAGTTCCAACATTTACAATCTTGTTTTTGGATCTGCTTAGAAGAACTCTTGTCTTCCTTTTTCTTTTGTTTTTTTTTAAAGAATTTTCTTTTCTTCTTGAAAGGTTTGGGGTGCTTCTTGACACGTTTACCAAGTTTCTTTTTGGCCTTAAACTTCTTTTTCTGTTTAGTAGGTTTGTCTAATTGTCAACCAAACTTACTAGGATAATAGAGCTGATCTTTACATTTCAGCTTCTTTTGGTCCTTTTGAAGCCTCTTTCTTTTATAGGCTTTTTCACATTCATCTGCTAGTGTTATTCTAGCAAACTCAATTCTGGCCCCTAATGTGTCAGTTCTTTCAGGTCGTTCTGCGGCCTTCCATTTACTAAATATTAAATCACTCCATGGGAATGGTAATTTAGTAAAAAACATATCGTTGTGGAAATTTAACGAATTAGAGGCTGCTGAAGATATTTCAGCTTTGTAATAATACTTTTCAAATTCACAAACATAGGCATCAAAATAATTGATGTCGCAAATCTGTAAATTATAAAGCATCGTGAGGTATTTTTGCCTCTTTAATCGCTTTTCTCTTAAACGATACTGAGAATAGTCTTCTCCCAAAAATTCTCTTCGAATTTCGTTCTCAATCGTATTAATGATTGTTTTATTGTCATTAGTGGTTGTTCCACCTAAATATCTTACCTTGGTTTCTTCAGGGAAGGCAGTAAACCAGTCAGATACTTTCCCACTTAAAGTTAAAGGGATGAAAATTTTTAATTCATCACCATCTGTTCTAGTGACACCAGAATAAATGAGTAAGGCTTTTACCCATTCCTTGATAACTTCGTATGTATTTGTAACACAGTCAATGTTTAAGGTAGCGCCTGCATTACTCAAAGGGTAGGCATGGCCTGGGTGAGGGAATAGATGAGGTCTTCCCACTCGTCTTTGTCTAGACGATGGGTGACGATATCGGTAGTGTTGTGCTTCCTCTTCGTCATCACTTCCTATTTGACTATCAAGATTAGTCTGACTCTCAGGTCTTACCTCTGGACCACTTGGACCACTTGGACCACTAGACTGAGTCGAGTCTGGCACAATCATGGGATGACTAGATGATGCTTCACCTGTGGCCTCCATATTACATTGTTATTGGAGTTCATTGATCTTATCTAAGATCTCGTCTTCCTCATCAGAATTAGCTTGAGCATATTCTTGCTCTAATTCTTCTAAGGAAATAAACGTTCGAACCATGTTCGAAATTGAAGGATACCCTGGTTTGGTAGGGTCAATAGAAGGGTTAAATCTAACTCTTCTGCGAACAATTTGTTGTTCTGGTTCTGATTTAGGAGTATGCAGAATTAATTTCTGGATCTCTCCTGATCCCTCGTAGATACTATCTAACTTAGTATCTATTGTTTGTCCTTGTAAATTGGACTTCCACAATTCCTTATAAGGAGATGATGAACTGCTACTAGCTTTATCCATCACTTAATCCTGATAAAGAATCTCTAGCAGGACTTGCTAGGTCAGGTTGTACGTACCATTGACAATTGGCAAGTTCAGCCTGTTGACAGATACAAATCCATCTTTTATCTTTGGTTTTAAGACAATTTGTTTGGTCTCTGGGTCTGAGACATGAAGAATGGCTCTGATACCATTTCGACAGCTTCTTTTTCCAGTTATTGAGCATAGCTACAACTGGGTGCGGAATTATTTTTAGACCTATTGGTCCTTCTTCTTTTAAGAAACTCTTGATATTTATAGTCATAATTTTGGTTATGACGTCTAAGACAAGTGTCTAATGAAAGTAAGGCTTCATTAATACCTTCAAGAATAGCCTTTTGGCGGTGGATAGCATTGATATGATAAAGATTATCATGCTCCAAGATACTCCTAGGACTAGAAATAATTATCTCGCCATCAGCGAGTACTAGAGGATTATCGAAAAAGTCATCGCTTAATCGTTCTAGTCCTCGTCTGCTAATGTTAAACAAGGTCTCTTTGACCTGAATAATAAACTCACTATTTTCCTTCTCTAGAAGGCATCGTTCTAAGGCATTTTTAACTATAGCCTTGGCATGCAGTTGTTCAGGGCTGAAGGGGTTCATGATAACTAAAATAGGTTTCAAGCATATAAACAAATTAATGATAATTATTAGTCTTATCAAACTAAGTAGTAAATATGCATCTTGAGATAGAACATGATTAGTTAGAGTCAAGATCAATACCTCGCTGGACCTCAGCCTCTTTCGCCGGCGACCACCTGTCTATTGGCTACTTCTCTGGCTATTCCAAAGGTACTCCAGACCTTTCTCTCAAACCAAATAATGTTGTACACCAAGATATATAAAAACTACTTTTATTGATAATACTAATAATTATACACTAATCTTGTTTACATACTCTACTCCCTAAAGGAGTAGTTACTCAACCCTCATTCTCTCTAGAATTTTTATATAGAGATGCTCTCTCTCCGTTTTTCGATACCTCCAATAAACGAGGCAATGCTCCTTATATAGAGCAACACGACCGATAATCGTACAAATCACCTAAAGCAAATAGTACAATTTTCAAAAGAAAAATTACATAATTTGCTTTTACTGTTGGTGATAGTGCGCCTGCGTCGTCCTTTTGCTTTTGCACTATTGAAGATTCCTGCTTTTACTGTAGAAAATGCGTTCTTTCTTTTCGTACGAAAACGCATTGTCCTTTGCAATGGTGGACGTCCTTTTTTTGCAGTGCTGGCCTTTGCTTTTCTTAATCACGAAGCGTCATTCTGCTTCTTCAGTAGTGGGTGTTGCTTTTGATAAAGTAGTGCCTTTCACAGCTGGCTGATAATAATACCTTCTTGGTACTTTCTTGTGGGGTCCAACACGCTTCCTTTCCATAGAAGCCTGAGAGGGCAAATACAGCAACCTGCTGTCTTTTCTTCGTGGAGATTTCCACATAGCAGACTTCGCGTATGATGAGTTCCTGGTATTCTACAAGTATGTATTAGGCTAATCCCTGAACTTATTTTGTTTAGGGCATCATACCTAGGGGTACAATTTCCTTCAGCATAAATAAAAATGTTGCTGGGGGAATTATACATGAAGCCTTTGTTGGCTTTTCTTAAAGACTCTAATTTCTTTAAGATGACGATAAACCCGAGAGCTCGTCTGTTACAGATCCATCCCTCATCAATATCTGGGATTTCAAGGGATTTGTTCTTTCTGAACTTTAAATTGGCCTTGTTGGGAGTACAAAGCTGGATAATTAACCATCCTGGCGCTGGAGTTGGTAGAACTTCTGGGCTGGCTGATAGTATTTTTAATACTACCCAATCAGATTTGGAGCTCTTCCGAAACTTTTTGACAGCTTCGATTATGGACTTATGTAGTCCAAGAATCTCTCTGTTTCCTGGGCTGCATGTAATGCTAGCACAGAAACCAAACATCACTGCCTTGCTAACATCGTCTGTAGGACTTCCTGCAAGGAAATGAATTATGGGGTAGATCCCAGAAGTGTCAATCATTTGACTGTTAGTATTCTGGGCCGTATAAACCCATTTTGAATATGAAACGTATTGTTCCATGGATATAGCCTGATTCAATATAGGCTTTTGTGCCTTGGGCACGATGACTGTGAAGTCATCTTCTTCCTCTGTTTCTGAGGAGGTAGAACATTCCTAAAACTTTCCTTTCGTTTTGAAAGTAGGCTTAGGGATTTCTTGTGTGGACAAAAGTCCCTCTTCTTCTTGGAGACTATCGGACATGAGTCCTTTTCCTTTTTGGGCACGTTCACATGCTCCAAGAAAGGCCTGATGTGCTTCATCAGATAAGTTAATGGCTTGTAACGCCATTACTTCATCGAGGCTAGATAAGGCCTGGATGATACGAGGATTAATTTCCTCTGCAATTTCCTTCTGGATTCGTGTCATTCGTTCATGAGCGACACATAATTCATGGATGGCCATTTCCAATAAGGATCTGGCGTCTGCTGAAGATGTTTCTTCTTCAACCATTGGCTTCCCTGCTAAGAAAATCAGCAAGATGGTTATTCTTACCTTTTATATGTTCAATATCGAATTGATATTCCTGAAAATATTATTGCCATCTATGGCGTCTTTTGTACTCAGGAGTACAGGGAAGCTTATTGAAAATATAAGCTTTAACATTGGTGTTGTCAGTTCTAACTAAGAACTTTACTGGTAAAATAAAGAAATGAAACTTCGCAAAACTTCGTTTTAAGGCAAGTAATTCCTTTTCGTTGCTGTGATAATTAATCTCAGCTAGTTTAAAGCAACCGTTTGCATATCTGCAAACATGTTCTTTATTATCAGCCTTTTTGGATTTAAGAACTCCTCCCCAATATAAGTCTGAGGCATCTGTCTCAACTATCAGTTGATCTCCTGATTCAGGAATGGCCAATTTAGGTAATTGACTGCACAACTTTTTAAGCTGTTGAACAAGATGGGTGTGATAATCTTGCCACTGTAAATTAAGTCTCTTCTTAAGCAGATCTTGAAGGGGACCTTTTAACCAAGCTAAGTTGGGTATAAAGTCACTGACATAATTAATACATCCTAAGAATCGTTCAACCTGTTTTCGGTCGTTGAGTTTATCAGGGAAATTAGCAACTTTCTCACATACATGAGGTTGCATTTCTATACCCTTGTGGTCGATCTTAAGACCTAAAAACTCAATCTGTTCTTTTGCAATTTCAGCTTTCTTAGCTGATAGAATTAATCCGTGATTACGGCTTTTTTCTATAAACTTCATAAGATGAGTTGCATGATCTGCAATATTAGAAGAAAAGATTAAAATATCATCAACATAAACCAGACAAAAGTCTGAATATTCATTGAAGATATTGTCCATTCTTCTTTGGAAAATCTGTGGGGCGTTTTTCAGTCCCATAGGCATTACATTCCAAATGTATTGCCCTTGAGGAGTGCTGAATGCAGTTAGGGGTTTAGCAGATTCTTTTAATTTAATCTGATAAAATCCTGATTTGCAATCAAACTTTGAAAACCACTTCTTATTGAGGGTTTTATTGATAAGAAATTCTTTATTAGGAAGAAAGTAACCGTCAAAGACAGTTAATTCGTTTAACCTTTTATAGTTAATTACCATTCTAGGCTTACCTCTCTTTTGTTCAGAGTGGTTATTAACCATGAATGCTGGGCTACTATGAGGGCTTTTATTGTCCTCAGTGCTTTTGAAAGCTAATTGCTTTTCTTCGAGTTCTTTGAGTTGGGCTTTGAACTCGAGTTCGTCTGCTTGACTATATCTCATGGGCTTAACTCTTACAATTGAGTTGGCCTCTTTGAGTTGGATGTCTGCATAAGACTTATCCTTGTCCCAATATTTCAATGGGTTGTCATCGAAATGGGCTTGTAGAAGTGTTTTTACTTCGTTTTCTAGCCTAAATTCTAATGCTCTTTGGGTGTTTGATAGAGCATTTATCAATTGGGCTTTGACCTTAGAATGGTCTTTGGGCCTTTTTGTAAGGTTTTTGGGCCGGTTTATATTTTTGGGCCTAGGCTCTCCACCATGCTGGCTGCGCGGTTGAAATGAGATAGTTCCTCGATACTGAGGATGGGCTATGAGCTGGGACTTGATCCAATGTCCACATGGGGTGAGGAAACTAATGTGTGAATGGTCACAGCTATATTCCTTGAATCTGTTAAGAAAGTCAACTCCTAAGAGGAGGTTATAGGTAGCATCTTTAGGTGCTTGTATTACTACAGTAGGTAGTGGTAATACCTTGAACTGGTCTTCTGTGCTATCTTGGATAGCTATAAACTGACCAAAAACGGCTTTGGTGAGTTTAGTAACCTATCCAGATGCTACAACCACCAGTAGGGGTTTATGCAAGTCTTTCCAGTATCATTTCAACCACGCAGCCAACATGGTGGAGAGCCTAGGCCCAAAAATATAAACCGGCCCAAAAACCTTACAAAAAGGCCCAAAGACCATTCTAAGGTCAAAGCCCAATTGCTAAATGCTCTATCAAACACCCAACGAGCATTAGAATTTCGACTTGAAAATGAAGTAAAAACACTTCTGCAAGCCCATTTCGACGAAAACCCATTAAAATATTGGGACAAAGATAAGTCATATGCCGACATCCAGCTCAAAGAGGCAAACTCAATTGTAAGAGTTAAGCCCATGCGGTATAGTCAGGCAGACGAACTCGAGTTCAAAGCCCAACTCAAAGAACTCGAAGAAAAGCAATTAGCCTTCAAAAGCACTAAGGATAACAAAAGCCCTCATAGTAGTCCAGCATTCATGGTAAACAACCACTCTGAACAAAAGAGAGGTAAGCCAAGAATGGTGATGAACTACAAAAGGCTAAACGAATTAACCGTCTTTGATGGTTATTTCCTTCCTAATAAGGAATTGCTAATCAACAAAACCCTTAACAAAAAGTGGTTTTCCAAATTTGATTGCAAATCAGGATTTTATCAGATTAAACTAAAAGAATCTGCCAAACCCTTAACTGCATTCAGCACACCTCAGGGGCAATACATTTGGAATGTAATGCCTATGGGACTAAAAAACGCCCCACAGATTTTCCAAAGAAGAATGGATAATATCTTCAATGAATATTCAGACTTTTGTCTAGTTTATGTTGATGATATCTTGATCTTTTCTTCTAATATTGCAGATCATGCAACTCATCTCATGAAGTTCATTGAGAAAAGCCGTAATCACGGGTTAATACTATCAGCTAAAAAAGCTGAGATTGCAAAAGAACAAATCGAGTTTTTAGGTCTAAAAATCGACCATAAGGGTATAGAAATGTAACCCCACATATGTAAAAAAGTTGCCAACTTCCCTGATAAACTCTGCGACCGAAAACAAGTTGAACGATTCTTAGGATGTATCAATTATGTCTGTGACTTTGTGCCTAACCTAGCATGGCTAAGAGGTCCACTTCAAGATCTTCTTAAGAAAAGATTAAATTTACAATGGCAAGACTACCACACCCATCTTGTCCAACAACTCAAGAAGTTGTGTAGGCAATTACCTAGATTGGCCATCCCTGAACCAGGTGATCAACTAATAGTTGAAACAGATGCTTCAGACCTTTACTGGGGAGGAGTCCTTAAAGCCAGAAAGGCTGATGACAAAGAACATGTTTGCAGGTATGCTAACGGATGTTTTAAGCCAGCTGAGATTAATTATCACAGCAATGAAAAGGAATTACTCGCCTTAAAACGAAGTTTTGCTAAATTCCATTTCTTTATTTTACCTGTAAAGTTCTTAGTCAGAACAGATAACACTAATGTGAAAGCTTACATTTTTAATAAGCTCCCCTGTACCCCTGAGTACAAGAGACGCCATAGATGGCAACAATATTTTCAGGAATATCAATTCGATATTGAACATATAAAAGGAAAGAATAACCATCTTGCTGATTTTCTTAGCAGGGAAGCCAATGGTTGAGGAAGAGACATCTTCAGCAGATGCCAGATCCTTATTGGAAATGGCCATCCATGAATTATGTGTCGCTCATGAACGAATGACACAAATCCAGAAGGAAATTGAAGAGGAAATTAATCCTCGTATCATCCAGGCCTTATCCAGCCTCGATGAAGTAATGGCGTTACAAGCCATTGACTTATCTGATGAAATACATCAGGCCTTTCTTGGAGCATGTAAACGTGCCCAAAAAGGAAAAGGACTCGTGTCCGATAGTCTCCAAGAAGGAGAGGGACTTTTGTCCACACAAGAAATCCCTAAGCCTACTTTCAAAACGAAAGGAAAGGTTCAGGAATGTTCTACCTCCTCAGAAACAGAGGAAGAAGATGACTTCACAGTTATCGTGCCCAAGGCACAAAAGCCTATATTGAATCAGGCTATATCCATGGAACAATACGTTTCATATTCAAAATGGGTTTAGCCCAGAGCACTCACAGTCAAATGATTGACACTTCTGGAATTTATCCCAGAATTCATTTTCTTGCAGGGAGTCCTACAGACGACGTTAGCAAGGCAGTCATGTTCGGTTTCTGTGCTAGCATTACATGCAGCCCCGAAAACAGAGAAATTCTAGGACTACATAAGTCCATAATCGAAGCTGTCAAAAAGTTTCGAAAGAGCTCCAAGTCTGATTGGGTAGTATTGAAAGTACTATCAGCCAGCCCAGAAGTTCTATCAACTCCAGCGCCAGGATGGTTAATTATCCAGCTTTGTACTCCCAACAAGGCCAATTTAAAGTTCAGGAAGAACAAATCTCTTGAAATCCCAGATATTGATGAGGGATGGATCTGTAACAGACGAGCTCTTGGGTTTATCGTCATCTTAAAGAAGTTAGAATCTTTAAGGAAAGCCAACAGAGGCTTTATATATAATTCCCCCAGCAACATTTTTATTTATGCTGAAGGAAATTGTACCCCTAGGTATGATGCCCTAAACAAAATAAGTTCAGGGATTAGCCTAATACATACTTGTAGAATACCAGGGACTCATCATACGCGAAGTCTACTATGTGGAAATCTCCACGAAGAAAAGACAGCAGGTTGCTGTATTTGCCCTCTCAGACTTCTATAGAAAGGAAGCGTGTTGGACCCCACAAGAAAGTACCAAGAAGGTATTATTATCAGCCAGCTGTGAAAGGCACTACTTTATCAAAAGCAACACCCACTACTGTAGAAGCAGAATGACGCTTCGTGATTAAGAAAAGCAAAGGCCAGCACTGCAAAAAAAGGACGTCCACCATTGCAAAGGACAACGCGTTTTCGTACGAAAAGAAAGAACGCATTTCCTACAGTAAAAGCAGGAATCTTCAATAGTGCAAAAGCAAAAGGACGACGCAGGCGCACTATCACCAACAGTAAAAGCAAATTATGTAATTTTTCTTTTGAAATTTGTACTAGTTGCTTTAGGTGATTTGTACGATTATCGGTCGTGTTGCTCTATATAAGGAGCATTGCCTCATTTGTTAGAGGTATCGAAAAACGGAGAGAGCATCTCTAACTAAAAAATCTTAGAGAGAGAATGAAGGTAGAGTAACTACTCCTTTAGGGAGTAGAGTATGTAAACAAGATTAGTGTATAATTATTAGTATTATCAATAAAAGTAGTTTTTATATATCTTGGTGTACAACATTATTTAGTTTGAGAAGAGGGTCTGGAGTGCCTTTGGAATAGCCAGAGAAGTAGCCAAAAGACAGGTGGTCGCCGGCGAAAGAGGCTGAGGTCCAGCGAGGTATTGATCTTATCTCTAACTAATTATGTTCTATGTCAGGATGCATATTTACTACTTAGTTTGATAAGACTAATAATTATCATTAATTTGTTTATATGCTTGAAACCTATTTTAGTTATCATGAACCCCTTCAGTCCTGAACAACTGTATGCTAAGGCTATAGTTAAAAATACCTTAGAACGATGCCTTCTAGAGAAGGAAAACAGTGAGTTTATTATTCAGGTCAAAGAGACCCTGCTTAACATTAGCAGACGAGGACTAGAACGATTAGGAGATGACTTCTTCGATAATCCTCTAGTACTCGCTAATGGCGAGATAATTATCCCAAGCCCAAGGAGTATCCTTGAAAATGATAATCTTTATCATATTAACGCTATCCACCGCCAAAAGGCTATTCTTGATGGCATTAACGAGGCCTTACTTTCTTTAGACACTTGTCTTAGACGTCATAACTAAAATTATGACTATAGATATCAAGAGTTTCTTAAAAGAAGAAAGACCAATAGGTCTAAAAATAATTCCGCACCCAGTTGTAGCTATGCTCAATAACTGGAAAAAGAAGCTGTCGAAATGGTATCAGAGCCATTCTTCATGTCTCAGACCCAGAGACCAAACAAATTGTCTTAAAACCAAAGATAAAAAATGGATTTATATCTGTCAACAGGCTGAACTTGCCAATTGTCAATGGTACGTACAACCTGACCTAGCAAGTCCTGCTAGAGATTCTTTATCTGGATTGAGTGATGGATAAAGCCAGTGGCAGTTCATCACCTCCTTATAAGGAATTATGGAAGTCCAATTTACAAGGACAAACAATAGATACTAAGCTAAACAGTATCTACGAAGGATTAGGAGAAATCCAGAAATTAATTCTGCATACTCCTAAACCAGAACCGGAACAACAAATTGTTCGAAGAAGAGTTAAATTTAACCCTTCTATTGACCCTACCAAACCAGGGTATCCTTCAATTTCGAACATGGTTCGAACTTTCATTTCTTTAGAAGAATTAGAGCAAGAATATGCTCAAGCTAATTCTGATGAGGAAGATGAGATCTTAGAAAAGATCAATGAACTCCTCCAATTACAATGTAATATGGAGGCTACAGGTGAAGCATCATCTAGTCACCCCATGATTGTACCAGACTCGACCCAGTCTAGTGGTCCAAGTGGTCCAAGTGGTCCAGAGGTAAGACCTGAGAGTCAGACTAATCTTGATAGTCAAATAGGAAGTGATGACGAAGAGGAAGCACAACGCTACCAATATCGTCACCCATTGTCTAGACAAAGACGAGTGGGAAGACCTCATCTATTCCCTCACCCAGGCCATGCCTACCCTTTGAGTAATGCAGGCGCTACCTTAAACATTGACTGTGTTACAAATACAGACGAAGTCATCAAGAAATGGGTAAAAGCCTTACTCATTTATTCTGGTGTCACTAGAACAGATGGTGATGAATTAAAAATTTTCATCCCTTTAACTTTAAGTGGGAAAGTATCTGACTGGTTTACTGCTTTACCTGAAGAAACCAAGGTAAGATATTTAGGTGGAACAACCACTAATGACAATAAAACAATCATTAATACGATTGAGAACGAAATTCGAAGAGAATTTCTGAGAGAAGACTATTCTCAGTATCGTTTAAGAGAGAAACGATTAAAGAGGCAAAAATACCTCACGATGCTTTATAATTTACAGATATGCGACATCAATTATTTTGATGCCTATGTTTGTGAATTTGAAAAGTATTATTACAAAGCTGAAATATCTTCAGCAGCCCCTAATTCGTTAAATTTCCATAACGATATGTTCTTTACTAAATTACCATTCCCATGGAGTAATTTAATATTCAGTAAATGGAAGGCCGCAGAACGACCTGAAAGAACTGACACATTAGGTGCCAGAATTGAGTTTGCTAGAATAACACTAGCAGATGAATGTGAAAAAGCCTATAAAAGAAAGAGGCTTCAAAAGGCCCAAAAGAAGCTGAAATGTAAAGATCAGCTCTATTATCCTAGTAAGTTTGGTTGTCAATTAGACAAACCTACTAAACAGAAAAAGAAGTTTAAGGCCAAAAAGAAACTTGGTAAACGTGTAAAGAAGCACCCTAAACCTTTCAAGAAGAAAAGAAAATTCTTTAAAAAGAAACAAAAGAAAAAAGAAGACAAGAGTTCTTCTAAGCAGATCCAAAAACAAGATTGTAAATGTTGGAACTGCAATGAAAAGGGACATTATGCAAATGAATGCCCCAAAAAGATTAATTTTGCTGACGTTTGCTCTAATGAGTTATTTGAGCAATTTGCAGGCTACGAAGAAGTAGCATTTTCAGACATAACGTCTGAAGACGAGATTCTCGTCTTAACATATTTATCCAGCAGCTCAGACGATGAGTCAGACTGAAGAGCATTCACAACAAGAGGAAGGTGAATCCTCAGGTACGTATTCTAATGAGATACTTTTCGATAAAAAGAAGTATCAGAAGATTTTATCTAAAAACCTCAAGATAAATGAGCATGAAGGTTTTAAACGAACCTTATTACAAATTTTCCGTAGAAGGAATATTCAGTATTTTGGTACTAATATTCAGGAAGTACCTATTAGCAGCAACATAGCTGAAGGACAAGTAGAATTGCCCTTAGTTACCATCGAACAGATTAGGCAAAAGATCAGAAAAATCCCTGAAAAAGACCGAACTAAGATCGGTTACATTCATTTCGGTGCAGTAAGAATCCATTTGAAAGCTACCTTTCAAAAGGGTTTAGATACACCAATAATTCTTACTCTAATGCATAATCGCATTGCAAATCGATCAGAAGCCATTATAGGCATTCTGAAGGGAAACTTGGTTTACCAAAACCTTAGTTTCACCACCTATCCAGGGTACAGTATACCCATTAGGGATTTAGACACAAACCGTACCTTAAATCTCTGTTATCACTTTCAAAGGTCAGACTTACTAGAAAATCTACACCATTCCCCATTTACCATTTACACTATGGTAAGTTACATGTTAAGTAACACCCATATCATAGATCAATTCCTCCAAAAGGATGAAATTGAACTAGATGATATCTTTTCAGATATCTGTGAAATTCAAGAAATTTCTAGACCTAAGTTGCAGCCAATCAAAGAATGGCAGATTGATATTAAACAGAAACCACTGTTTAATAGATGCAACAGTATGCAAGGTAGGTACTCTGTAGATGGTAGTATTTTACGAAGCTACCCTATAGAAAGATTGCCAACTCCAAAATTGGCTAATTTCCAAATCGTGAGTAAGATTTACATCACGCAATGGAAAGACGGATTAATTTGGATTAATCCAGCCATTCAGCATAATTACGCTGGCCCTGAGATTTATTCTCAGTTATAAGAACATAAACTAACTTATGTTCCTGTACTCTTTGAATCCGATGAACGGATTATTCATCTTGAAAATCAGGCTTTCAACACTAAAGCTGATTTGCTCTTAGGAATGCGTTTCTTATAAGAGACCATTTATTCCATAACTGAGCATTTTATGACCATTAAACTCAACGGCATAATTATTCATGCTAGTAAAGTCCATGAATAAAGTACCATATATCAAGGTACAATTAGTTTACAGGTTTCATCAACCTGAATGGTTTCATGCCATGATAGACACCGGATCAGATGTCACAATGGCATCCGCCAATTCTTATCCAGAACGATACTGGAAAGACTTGCATAAACCCCTACAGGTGGTTGTAGCATCTGGACAGGCTACTAAACTCACCAAAGCTGTTTTTGGTCAGTTTATAGCTATCCAAGATAGCACAGAAAACCAGTTCAAGGTATTACCACTACCTACTGTAGTAATACAAGCTCCTAAAGATGCTACCTATAACCTCCTCTTAGGAGTTGACTTTCTTAATAGATTCAAGGAATATAGCTGTGACCATTCATACATTAGTTTCCTCACCCCATGTGGACATTGGATCAAGTCCCAGCTCATAGCCCATCCTCAGTATCGAGGAACTATCTCATTTCAACCACGCAGCCAGCATGGTGGAGAGCCTATACCCAAAAGTATAAACCGGCCCAAAAACCTTACAAAAAGGCCCAAAGACCATTCTTAGGTCAAAGCCCAATTGCTAAATGCTCTATCAAACACCCAAAGAGCATTAGAATTTCGGCTAGAAAACGAAGTAAAAACACTTCTACAAGCCCATTTCGATGATAACCCATTGAAATATTGGGACAAGGATAAGTCTTATGCAGACATCCAACTCAAAGAGGCCAACTCAATTGAACGAGTTAAGCCCATGAGATATAGTCAGGCAGATGAACTCGAGTTCAAAGTCCAACTCAAAGAACTCGAAGAAAAGCAACTAGCTTTCAAAAGTACTGAGGATAACAAAAGTCCTCATAGTAGTCCAGCATTCATGGTAAACAACCACTCTGAACAAAAGAGAGGTAAGCCAAGAACGGTGATTAACTACAAAAGGTTAAACGAATTAACCGTCTTTGATGGTTATTTCCTTCCTAATAAGGAATTGCTTATCAACAAAACCCTTAACAAAAAGTAGTTTTCCAAATTTGATTGCAAATCAGGATTTTATCAGATTAAACTAAAAGAATCTGCCAAGCCCTTAACTGCATTCAGCACACCTCAGGGGCAATACATTTGGAATGTAATGCCTATGGGACTAAAAAACGCCCCACAGATTTTCCAAAGAAGAATGGATAGTATCTTCAATGAATATTCTGACTTTTGTCTAGTTTATGTTGATGATATCTTGATCTTTTCTTCTAATATTGCAGATCATGCAACTCATCTCATGAAATTCATTGAGAAAAGCCGTAATCATGGATTAATACTATCAGCTAAAAAAGCTGAGATCGCAAAAGAACAAATCGAGTTTTTAGGTCTAAAGATCGACCATAAGGGTATAGAAATGCAACCCCACATATGTGAAAAAGTTGCCAATTTCCCTGATAAACTCTGCGACCGAAAGCAGGTTGAACGTTTCTTAGGATGTATCAATTATGTCAGTGACTTTGTGCCTAACCTAGCATGGCTAAGAGGTCCACTCCAAGATCTTCTTAAGAAAAGATTAAATTTACAATGGCAAGACTACCACACCCATCTTGTCCAACAACTCAAAAAGATGTGTAGTCAATTACCTAGATCGGCCATCCCTGAACCAGGTGATCAACTAATAGTTGAAACAGATGCCTCAGACCTTTACTGGGGAGGAGTCCTTAAAGCCAGAAAGGCTGATGACAAAGAACATGTTTGCAGGAATGCTAACGGATGTTTTAAGCCAGCTGAGATTAATTATCACAGCAATGAAAAGGAATTACTCGCCTTAAAACGAAGTTTTGCTAAATTTCATTTCTTTATTTTACCTGTAAAGTTCTTAGTCAGAACAGATAACACTAATGTGAAAGCTTACATTTTTAATAAGCTCTCCTGTACCCCTGAGTACAAGAGACGCCATAGATGGCAACAATATTTTCAGGAATATCAATTCGATATTGAACATATAAAAGGTAAGAATAACCATCTTGCTGATTTTCTTAGCAGGGAAGCCAATGGTTGAGGAAGAGACATCTTCAGCAGATGCCAGACCCTTATTGGAAATGGCCATCCATGAATTATGTGTCGCTCATGAACGAATGACACAAATCCAGAAGGAAATTGCAGAGGAAATTAATCATCGTATCATCCAGGCCTTATCTAGCCTCGATGAAGTAATGGCGTTACAAGCCATTGACTTATCTGATGAAGCACATCAGGCCTTTCTTGGAGCATGTGAACGTGCCCAAAAAGGAAAAGGACTCGTGTCCGACAGTCTCCAAGAAGGAGAGGGACTTTTGTCCACACAAGAAATCCCTAAGCCTACTTTCAAAACGAAAGGAAAGGTTCAGGAATGTTCTACCTCCTCAGAAACAGAGGAAGAAGATGACTTCACAGTCATCGTGCCCAAGGAACAAAAGCCTATATTGAATCAGGCTATATCCATGGAACAATACGTTTCATATTCAAAATGGGTTTATACAGCCCAGAGCACTAACAGTCAAATGATTGACACTTTTGGAATTTATCCCAGAATTCATTTTCTTGCAGGGAGTCCTACAGACGACGTTAGCAAGGCAGTCATGTTCGGTTTCTGTGCTAGCATTACATGCAGCCCCGGAAACAGAGAAATTCTAGGACTACATAAGTCCATAATCGAAGCTGTCAAAAAGTTTCGAAAGAGCTCCAAATCTGATTGGATAGTATTAAAAATACTATCTGCCAGCCCAGAAGTTCTACCAACTCCAGCACCAGCATGGTTAATTATCCAGCTTTGTACCTCCAACAAGGCTAATTTAAAGTTCAGAAAGAACAAATCCCTTGAAATCCCAGATATTGATGAGGGATGGGTCTGTAACAGACGAGCTCTCGGATTTATCGTCATCTTAAGGAAATTAGAATCTTTAAGAAAAGCCAACAAAGGCTTTATGTATAATTCCCCCAGCAACATTTTTATTTATGCTGAAGGAAATTGTACCCCTAGGTATGATGCCCTAAACAAAATAAGTTCAGGGATTAGCCTAATACATACTTGTAGAATACCAGGAACTCATCATACGCGAAGTCTGCTATGTGGAAATCTCCACGAAGAAAAGACAGCAGGTTGCTGTATTTGCCCTCTCAGACTTCTATAGAAAGGAAGCGTGTTGGACCCCACAAGAAAGTACCAAGAAGGTATTATTATCAGCCAGCTGTGAAAGGCACTACTTTATCAAAAGCAACACCCACTACTGAAGAAGCAGAATGACGCTTCGTGATTAAGAAAAGCAAAGGCCAGCACTGCAAAAAAAGGACGTCCACCATTGCAAAGGACAATGCGTTTTCGTACGAAAAGAAAGAACGCATTTTCTACAGTAAAAGCAGGAATCTTCAATAGTGCAAAAGCAAAAGGACGACGCAGGCGCACTATCACCAACAGTAAAAGCAAATTATGTAATTTTTCTTTTGAAATTTGTACTATTTGCTTTAGGTGATTTGTACGATTGTCGGTCGTGTTGCTCTATATAAGGAGCATTGCCTCGTTTATTAGAGGTATCGAAAAACGGAGAGAGAGCATCTCTATCTAAAAATTCTAGAGAGAATGAGGGTTGAGTAACTACTCCTTTAGGGAGTAGAGTATGTAAACAAGATTAGTGTATAATTATTAGTATTATCAATAAAAGTAGTTTTTATATATCTTGGTGTACAACATTATTTGGTTTGAGAGAAAGGTCTGGAGTACCTTTGGAATAGCCAGAGAAGTAGCCAATAGACAGGTTTTTGGGCCGGTTTTTGGGCTTTGACCTTAGAATGGTCTTTGGGCCTTTTTATAAGGTTTTTGGGCCGGTTTATATTTGTGGGCCTAGGCTCTCCACCATGCTGGCTGCGTGGTTGAAATGAGATAGTTCCTCGATACTGAGGATGGGCTATGAGCTGGGACCTAATCCAATGTCCACATGGGGTGAGGAAACTAATGTGTGAGTGGTCACAGCTATATTCCTTGAATCTATTAAGAAAGTCAACTCCTAAGAGGAGGTTATAGGTAGCATCTTTAGGTGCTTGTATTACTACAGTAGGTAGTGGTAATACCTTGAACTGGTTTTCGGTGCTATCTTGGATAGCTACAAACTGACCAAAAACGGCTTTGGTGAGTTTAGTAACCTGTCCAGATGCTACAACCACCTGTAGGGGTTTATGCAAGTCTTTCCAGTATCGTTCTGGATTAGAATTGGCGGATGCCATTGTGACATCTGATCCGGTGTCTATCATGGCATGAAACCATTCAGGTTGATGAAACCTGTAAACTAACTGTACCTTAATATATGGTACCTTATTCATGGACTTTACTGGCATGAACAATTATACCATTGAGCTTAATGGTCATAAAATACTCAGTTATGGAATAAATGGTTTCTGATAAGAAACGCATTCCTAAGAGCAAATCAGCTTTAGTATTGAAAGCTTGATTTTCAAGGTGAATAATCCGTTCAACGGATTCAAAGAGTACAGGAACATAAGTTAGTTTATGTTCTTGCATTTGAGAATAAATCTCAGGACCAGCGTAGTTATGCTGAGTGGCAGGATTAATCCAAATTAATCCGTCTTTCCATTGTGTGATGTAAATCTTACTCACAATTTGGAAATTAGCCAATTTTGGGTTTGGCAATCGCTCAAGGGGGTAGCTTCGTAGAATACTACCGTCTACGGAGTATCTACCTTGCATATTGTTGCATCTATTAAACAGTGGTTTCTGTTTAATATCAATCTGCCACTCTTTGATTGGCTGCAACTTAGGTCTAGAAATCTCTTGGACTTCACAGATATCAGAAAAGATATCGTCTAACTCAATTTCGTCTTTTTGGAGAAATTGGTCCATAACATGAGTGTTACTTAGTATGTAACTTACCATGGTATAGATGGTAAATGGTGAATGGTGTAGACTTTCTAGTAAGTCTGACCTTTGAAAGTGATAACAGAGATTTAGGGCACGGTTAGTGTCCAAATCCCGAATGGGTATACTATACCCTGGGTATGTGGTGAAACTAAGGTTTTGGTAAACCAAGTTTCCCTTCAGAATGCCTATTATGGCTTCTGATCGATTTGCAATACGATTATGCATTAATGTAAGAATTATAGGGGTGTCTAATCCCTTTTGAAAGGTAGCTTTCAAATGAAACTAAGGGCAATTCTACTTGTCCTTCAGCTAGATTGCTGCTAATAGAGGTTTCCTGAATATTAGTACCAAAGTACTGAATATTCTTTCTACGGAAAATTTGTAATAAGGTTCGTTTAAAACCTTCATGCTCATTTATCTTGAGGTTTTTAGATAAAATCTTTTGATACTTCTTTTTATCGAAAAGTATCTCATTAGAATACGCACCTGAGGATTCACCTTCCTCTTGTTGTGAATGCTCTTCAGTCTGACTCATCGTCTGAGCTGCTGGATAA
The DNA here is from genome assembly GCA_029747015.1 of Carnegiea gigantea. Lineage (NCBI taxonomy): Eukaryota > Viridiplantae > Streptophyta > Magnoliopsida > Caryophyllales > Cactaceae > Carnegiea > Carnegiea gigantea. Next base: position 5,677 of record JAKOGI010002611.1, on the reverse strand, counting down.
ATATGTTAAGACGAGGATCTCGTCTTCAGACGTTATATCTGAAAATGCTACTTCTTCGTAGCTTGCAAATTGCTCAAATAACTCATTAGAGCAAACGCCAGCAAAATTAATCTTTTTGGGGCATTCATTTGCATAATGTCCCTTTTCATTGTAGTTCCAACATTTACAATCTTGTTTTTGGATCTGCTTAGAAGAACTCTTGTCTTCCTTTTTCTTTTGTTTCTTTTTAAAGAATTTTCTTTTCTTTTTGAAAGGTTTGGGGTGCTTCTTGACACGTTTACCAAGTTTCTTTTTGGCCTTAAACTTCTTTTTCTGTTTAGTAGGTTTGTCTAATTGACAACCAAACTTACTACGATAATAGAGCTGATCTTTACATTTCATCTTCTTTTGGTCCTTTTGAAGCCTCTTTCTTTTATAGGCTTTTTCACATTCATCTGCTAGTGTTACTCTAGCGAACTCAATTCTGGCACCTAATGTGTCAGTTCTTTCAGGTCGTTCTGCGGCCTTCCATTTACTAAATATTAAATCACTCCATGGGAATGGTAATTTAGTAAAGACCATATCGTTATGGAAATTTAACGAATTAGGGGCTGCTGAAGATATTTCAGCTTTGTAATAATACTTTTCAAATTCACAAACATAGGCATCAAAATAATTGATGTCGCATATCTGTAAATTATAAAGCATCGTGAGGTATTTTTGCCTCTTTAATCGTTTCTCTCTTAAACGATACTGAGAATAGTCTTCTCCCAAAAATTCTCTTCGAATTTCGTTCTCGATCGTATTAATGATTGTTTTATTGTCATTAGTGGTTGTTCCACCTAAATATCTTACCTTGGTTTCTTCAGGTAAAGCAGTAAACCAGTCAGATACTTTCCCACTTAAAGTTAAAGGGATGAAAATTTTTAATTCATCACCATCTGTCCTAGTGACACCAGAATAAATGAGTAAGGCTTTTACCCATTCCTTGATAACTTCGTCTGTATTTGTAACACAGTCAATGTTCAAGGTAGCGCCTGCATTACTCAAAGGGTAGGCATGGCCTGGGTGAGGGAATAGATGAGGTCTTCCCACTCGTCTTTGTCTAGACGATGGGTGACGATATCGGTAGTGTTGTGCTTCCTCTTCGTCATCACTTCCTATTTGACTATCAAGATTAGTCTGACTCTCAGGTCTTACCTCTGGACCACTTGGACCACTTGGACCACTAGACTGGGTCGAATCTGGTACAATCATGGGGTGACTAGATGATGCTTCACCGGTAGCCTCCATATTACATTGTAATTGGAGTTCATTGATCTTATCTAAGATCTCATCTTTCTCATCAGAATTAGCTTGAGCATATTCTTGCTCTAATTCTTCTAAGGAGATAAACGTTCGAACCATGTTTGAAATTGAAGGATACCCTGGTTTGGTAAGGTCAATAGAAGGGTTAAATCTAACTCTTCTGTGAACAATTTGTTATTCTGGTTCTGATTTAGGAGTATGCAGAATTAATTTCTGGATCTCTCCTAATCCCTCGTAGATACTGTTTACCTTAGTATCTATTGTTTGTCCTTCTAAATTGGACTTCCACAATTCCTTATAAGGAGATGATGAACTGCTACTAGCTTTATCCATCACTCAATCCTGATAAAGAATCTCTAGCAGGACTTGCTAGGTCAGGTTGTATGTACCATTGACAATTGGCAAGTTCAGCCTGTTGACAGATATAAATCCATCTTTTATCTTTGGTTTTAAGACAATTTTTTTGGTCTCTGGGTCTGAGACATGAAGAATGGCTCTGATACCATTTCGACAGCTTCTTTTTCCAGTTATTGAGCATAGCTACAACTGGGTGCGGAATTATTTTTAGACCTATTGGTCTTTCTTCTTTTAAGAAACTCTTGATATCTCTAGTCATAATTTTGGTTATGACGTCTAAGACAAGTGTCTAAAGAAAGTAAGGCCTCATTAATGCCATCAAGAATAGCCTTTTGGCGGTGGATAGCGTTAATATGATAAAGATTATCATTTTCAAGGATACTCCTTGGGCTTGGGATAATTATCTCGCCATTAGCGAGTACTAGAGGATTATCGAAGAAGTCATCTCCTAATCGTTCTAGTCCTCGTCTGCTAATGTTAAGCAGGGTCTCTTTGACCTGAATAATAAACTCACTGTTTTCCTTCTCTAGAAGGCATCGTTCTAAGGTATTTTTAACTATAGCCTTAGCATACAGTTGTTCAGGACTGAAGGGGTTCATGATAACTAAAATAGGTTTCAAGCATATAAACAAATTAATGATAATTATTAGTCTTATCAAACTAAGTAGTAAATATGCATCTTGAGATAGAACATGATTAGTTAGAGTCAAGATCAATACCTCGCTGGACCTCAGCCTCTTTCGCCGGCGACCACCTGTCTATTGGCTACTTCTCTGGCTATTCCAAAGGTACTCCAGACTTTTCTCTCAAACCAAATAATGTTGTACACCAAGATATATAAAAACTACTTTTATTGATAATACTAATAATTATACACTAATCTTGTTTACATACTCTACTCCCTAAAGGAGTAGTTACTCAACCTTCATTCTCTCTCTAGGAATTTTTAGATAGAGATGCTCTCTCCGTTTTTCGATACCTCTAACAAATGAGGCAATGCTCCTTATATAGAGCAACACGACCGACAATCGTACAAATCACCTAAAGCAAATAGTACAAATTTCAAAAGAAAAATTACATAATTTGCTTTTACTATTGGTGATAGTGCGCCTGCGTCGTCCTTTTGCTTTTGCACTATTGAAGATTCCTGCTTTTACTGTAGGAAATGCGTTCTTTCTTTTCGTACGAAAACGCGTTGTCCTTTGCAATGGTGGACGTCCTTTTCTTGCAGTGCTGGCCTTTGCTTTTCTTAATCACGAAGCGTCCTTCTGCTTCTTCAGTAGTGGGTGTTGCTTTTGATAAATAGTGCCTTTCACAGCTGGCTGATAGTAATACCTTCTTGGTACTTTCTTGTGGGGTCCAACACGCTTCCTTTCTATAGAAGCCTGAGAGGGCAAATACAGCAACCTGCTGTCTTTTCTTCGTGGAGATTTCCACATAGCAGACTTCGCGTATGATGAGTTCCTGGTATTCTACAAGTATGTATTAGGCTAATCCCTGAACTTATTTTGTTTAGGGCATCATACCTAGGGGTACAATTTCCTTCAGCATAAAAAAATGTTGCTGGGGGAATTATACATGAAGCCTTTGTTGGCTTTTCTTAAAGATTCTAATTTCTTTAAGATGACGATAAACCCGAGAGCTCGTCTATTACAGATCCATCCCTCATCAATATCTGGGATTTCAAGGGATTTGTTCTTTCTGAACTTTAAATTAGCCTTGTTGGGGGTACAAAGCTGGATAATTAATCATGCTGGTGCTGGAGTTGGTAGAACTTCTGGGCTGGCAGATAGTATTTTTAATACTACCCAATCAGATTTGGAGCTCTTTCGAAACTTTTTGACAGCTTCGATTATGGACTTATGTAGTCCTAGAATTTCTCTGTTTCCGGGGCTGCATGTAATGCTAGCACAGAAACCGAACATGACTGCCTTGCTAACGTCGTCTGTAGGACTCCCTGCAAGAAAATGAATTCTGGGATAAATTCCAGAAGTGTCAATCATTTGGCTGTTAGTGCTCTGGGCTGTATAAACCCATTTTGAATATGAAACGTATTGTTCCATGGATATAGCCTGATTCAATATAGGCTTTTGTGCCTTGGGCACGATGACTGTGAAGTCATCTTCTTCCTCTGTTTCTGAGGAGGTAGAACATTCCTGAACCTTTCCTTTCGTTTTGAAAGTAGGCTTAGGGATTTCTTGTGTGGAAAAAAGTCCCTCTCCTTCTTGGAGACTATCGGACACGAGTCCTTTTCCTTTTTGGGCACGTTCACATGCTCCAAGAAAGGCCTGATGTGTTTCATCAGATAAGTCAATGGCTTGTAACGCCGTTACTTCATCGAGGCTAGATAAGGCCTGGATGATACGAGGATTAATTTCCTCTGCAATTTCCTTCTGGATTTGTGTTATTCGTTCATGAGCGACACATAATTCATGGATGGCCATTTCCAATAAGGATCTGGCGTCTGCTGAAGATGTCTCTTCCTCAACCATTGGCTTCCCTGCTAAGAAAATCGGCAAGATGGTTATTCTTACCTTTTATATGTTCAATATCGAATTGATATTCCTGAAAATATTGTTGCCATCTATGGCGTCTCTTGTACTCAGGGGTACAGGGGAGCTTATTAAAAATGTAAGCTTTCACATTATTGTTATCTGTTCTGACTAAGAACTTTACAGGTAAAATAAAGAAATGGAATTTAGCAAAACTTCGTTTTAAGGCGAGTAATTCCTTTTCATTGCTGTGATAATTAATCTTAGCTGGCTTAAAACATCCGTTAGCATACCTGCAAACATGTTCTTTGTCATCAGCCTTTCTGGCTTTAAGGACTCCTCCCCAGTAAAGGTCTGAAGCATCTGTTTCAACTATTAGTTGATCACCTGGTTTAAGGATGGCCAATCTAGGTAATTGCCTACACAACTTCTTGAGTTGTTGGACAAGATGGGTGTGGTAGTCTTGCCATTGTAAATTTAATCTTTTCTTAAGAAGATCTTGAAGTGGCCCTCTTAGCCATGCTAGGTTAGGCACAAAGTCACTGACATAGTTGATACATCCTAAGAATCGTTCAACCTGTTTTCGGTCGCAGAGTTTATCAGGGAAGTTGGCAACTTTTTCACATATGTGGGGTTGCATTTCTATACCCTTATGGTCGATTTTTAGACCTAAAAACTCGATTTGTTCTTTTGCAATCTCAGCCTTTTTAGCTGATAGTATTAACCCGTGATTACGGCTTTTCTCAATAAATTTCATGAGATGAGTTGCATGATCTGCAATATTAGAAGAAAAGATCAAGATATCATCAACATAAACTAGACAAAAGTCTGAATATTCATTGAAGATATTATCCATTCTTCTTTGAAAAATCTGTGGGGCGTTTTTTAGTCCCATAGGCATTACATTCCAAATGTATTGCCCCTGAGGTGTGCTGAATGCAGTTAAGGGCTTGGCAGATTCTTTTAGTTTAATCTGATAAAATCCCGATTTGTAATCAAATTTGGAAAACCACTTTTTGTTAAGGGTTTTGTTGATAAGCAATTCCTTATTAGGAAGGAAATAACCATCAAAGACGGTTAATTCGTTTAACCTTTTGTAGTTAATCACCATTCTTGGCTAACCTCTCTTTTGTTCAGAGTGGTTGTTTACCATGAATGCTGGACTACTATGAGGACTTTTGTTATCCTCAGTGCTTTTGAAAGCTAGTTGCTTTTCTTCGAGTTCTTTGAGTTGGACTTTGAACTCGAGTTCATCCGCCTGACTATATCTCATGGGCTTAACTCGTACAATTGAGTTGGCCTCTTTGAGTTGGATGCCTGAATAAGACTTATCCTTGTCCCAATATTTCAATGGGTTATCATCGAAATGGGCTTGTAGAAGTATTTTTACTTCGTTTTCTAGCCTAAATTCTAATGCTCGTTGGGTGCTTGATAGAGCATTTATCAATTGGGCTTTGAACTTAGAATGGTCTTTGGGCCTTTTTGTAAGGTTTTTGGGCCGGTTTATATTTTTGGGCCTAGGCTCGTGTATATATATATAT
>JAKOGI010002610.1:82500-97473 GCA_029747015.1 Carnegiea gigantea | reverse complement strand
ATGTATATATATATATATATATGTATGTTTATATATATAAATGGGTGTGTGTGTGTGTATGTATTTGTATAAATATATATATATATATATATATATTTATATACGTGTGAGACAGAGATAGAGATGTGATATGATAATATGATGTGATAGGGGTTAACATGAGAGTCTCTTAGGCCCCTGTCTTAGTGGTGATTAATAAGCCATGATGGATGGGGAAGGGGGAATTGCCATTGTTTGGTTACCTAAGCTTTCCATTCGTATAGCACGTGCAAATCATTTATTAAAAGGTAATATGTATTTTCGACAGAACCAAATTGGGGTGAGAGATGTGGAAGCTGGAGTCCTCATAAAAAGGGAATTTCTAAAACTAAATGTACACACAAACCCTCATAAGGAGGCAATGTGGGCTTTTGGATTTTTGTTTACAAGAATGATGGCATTTGTTAGCTTAATAATCAAAGTCTTCTCTTGTCTTATGGGGTAAGTTTATGCATTGGTGGATAATGTTGGATTATCTATGAGTATTGACCGCGAGTACAAGGATGGCAAAAATGTGCTTTTTCACTGTAGGGAAACAACCCCCCTCAAAAAAGAGTGAGAGAGGGGGGAAAAAGAACAAGTCCATACGTAATGGTTTGAAAGAAATTCTTCAAACCGATAGCCAGTGAAGTGAGTTACACTAAAATCGTTGGCCCTGGCTAATGAGTTCATAATTCTAGTAGGTTAGCTAATCAGTCCCTGCTAAAGCCACTAATTGGAGAGTTTATTCATTTTATTAACTTTGATCCTCAATGAATTTTCTTTTTCATTTTATAGCAACTGATGCAAATTTCTTTTTCGTTGGTGCTGGCCTATTCTTTTCATTGGTACATAGAGGTTGGGAAAAGTATAAGATTGGGTAGGATTGAGAATAACTTTTTTTTGGTTTTTGGGGAAGAATAGGGAAGGATATTACTTGAGAATGCTTCTTGCAAAGATTTGTGGAGCAACTTCTTTCGAGGATATTCATACCATACATGGTGTCATACCCCTAACATTTAAGTCAGCATGCATAGCACTGGGTCTACTTGATGATGATGGTGAATGGCATGCTGCGTTGACTGAAGCATCGACCTGGGCTTCAGGTATGCAACTACGAAATATGTTTTGTTCCGTGTTGATATTCTCCAAGATTGCTGATGCAGTATAGTTGCGGGTTGCAAATTGGGTGCATTTAACAGATGACCTACTACATACCGTACGACTTCAAACAAGAATGTCGGATATGGATTTATCATCTATTGAACTCCAGAATCTTGGCCTACTTGAGATAGAACATACCTTGAATAGAAATGGGCGATCGCTGTAAAATTTCTGTCCAATGCCACTCCCTTCTATTGAGGCTGCAGTTTATGCAATAAATCGGCTTATTATTGACGAACTTGATTATGGTACAACTCTCGAAACGTCAAGATTTGAAAGTTTTGTAAGAGGGTTGAACTCAGATCAGTATCATGCGTACAGATCAGTATTCGATACTCATAACAGAGGTGAAGGGGGGTTGTTCTTCGTATATGGCAGTGGAGGCATGGGAAAGAAATATCTATGGAATACTATAATCTCCAAGTTCCGATCAGACAAACATATTGTACTTGCCGTAGCATCGTCGGGAATTACTTCTTTACTACTACCCGGAGGCAAAGCAGCCCACTCAGTGTTTAAAATACCTTTATAACCTAATGAAACGTCAGTTTGTTACTTCGATAAGAGGCCTGAACGTGCGGATCTTATCCGTAAAACAACGTTGATTGTGCGGGATGAAGCACCAATGATGAATTGTTTAGCATTTGAAGCTATTAATCGTCATATGTGACAATCAAAATGCTTTTGGCAGAAAACTGGTTCTTCTTGGGGGAGATTTTAGATAGATACTTCATGTGATTACGTACGAGAGTCGTGAATCTATCGTTGCGGCCACGATCCATCGAGCAACATTTTGGAATGAATGTGGTGTTCTGCACTTGCGTATAAACATGAGGTTGCAACGAATAGATGAACCCAACGAGACTATGCACATTGTAGAGGAATTTGCTCGATAGATATTACAAGTTGGAGACGGTGAAGTGTAAGGAATTGCTGTTTCAAATGATGGAGTGCCTAATTGGATTAAGATACCGGAAGAATTCCTTATACAGAATGACGGCAATGGTTTGCGCAATTTGATCACATCAATTTACCCTGATCTTGATACTCAGTATGAATATTGGTCATATCTTCGAGAACGAGGGATTCTTACACTGACAAATGATAATGCCGATGAAATAAACAGAATCATGTTGTTTATGCTTTCTGGAGATCTGAAGAGCTATTTGAGTTGTGATAGTCTTTCAATCGTAAATGATTGTGGTCCTTTCAGCGACATGGAACCTCCTGAATTACTGCTTTCCTTACAGATTTCTAGATTGTTAAATCATTGTTTAGATCTTAAAGTCGGTGCGCAGGTTATATTATTAAGAAATTTGAATCAGTCCATAGGGTTGTGCAATGGTACTCGCTTGGTTGTCAGTAAGCTGGGTGATAGAGTGATTGAGGCCAAAGTAATATCTGGCTCAAAAGTTAGAGACACTGTCCTAATACCCAGAATCGATTTAACATCATCCAATCTTTCAGATCTATAACTCAGAAGACGGCAGTTCCCTCTAAAACCGGCGTTTGCAATGACAATTAACAAAAGTCAGAGGCAAACTTTGAATAAAGTTGGTGTATACCTTCCAAGACCCGTGTTCAGCCACGGTCAACTTTATGTTGTATTGTCACGTGTTTCATCCCCTTGTGGCTTAAAAGTACTGCTTTGTAATAAGAGAGGAGTTCCAGTAGATGTTACAAAAAATGTTGTGTATAAGGATGTATTGAGCCGTTTGTAGATTATTTTATCATACAGTTTATTCTTTTCACTTATTACACTCTGTATGCTTAGTTAACCTATTTTCAATCATACAACAATTGTGTAATTTACAGTAATGTACTACCTTTCACAAATACGTTGTGGTCAATTCTTTATTATCATATCATACTATCTGCTTTAATTTCTTTAAGATTACAGGCATGGCGTCTTCAGCACCTACATTTATGCCTATATGCACCATCAACCCTTGCAATAGATCTGTAACATTGATAGCTCGGCTCATGCGAGCAATGTCTGTTCGAGTCTATAGGCGACAGACAATATGGAAAGTTATATTTATGGACTACCAGGTATTAGATTAGTGTGCTCAATAAAGTCCTCATCGTATACATGTGTGATGCTTATGAATGTATTTTGTTATTTTATAGTGTGATGAGATATTCGGCATCATAGAAGGCGATGCCGATATCACTTAATGGAGGTCCATACTCAGTGCTGGCAAGGTTTATCACATATCCGGACTCTCAACTGATGCCTGCTACAGATGGCAAACGGAATGTGGTGACCAATCTTTACAAGTTGGTTTTCACGCCGAGAACAGCACTTCTTAGCGTTATTGAAGAATGTCAGGATATTCCCTACCAGCACCGACCTCCTTTCCTTTCATTCACCAAGATCCCTCGATGTCTTCGGACACTTGATAATGTTGTTGGTATGTATTGTTCACACATTCAAGTTTGCTATCTAAATTTATGCATACATTTCTTCTGTACTCTTTACAATGTTCTCATTCCCTGTTGTTCTATAGACGTCATAGGGATGGTAGTAGCTATATATCCTTTGGAAAGGACCAGAGATAGAGACACTGCACTGCGGGAATTATTACTTTGTGACATGCAATATGTATTGTGCTTAGTTAAGATTTCTAAAGATTTATTGTTACATTTTAATTGTATAAAGATTAGTACATATGATACATCTGTGCATGATGCCCCCATTGAGACTGACTTTATGGGGAGATTTTGCGGAAGTTGAGGGCACCTATATTTAGCAACATTTGACTGCTGAAAATATACTTCTTGCTTTCAGAGTACACATTAGAAATTATGAAGGTAACTTTATGTCCACTTGATATAATATCTTTCACAAAACTGTCTAATTTCCATAACTCTGATTGTATATTTCAGTAATAAATTTTCTCTCCTGCAATATAACTATAGGAATATCAGTTTCTACTTTGCCAGTTAGTAGATTGCTAATAAACCCAGATATTGAAGCAACAGAAGACTTTGAAGGATGGTATACAAAACATGTTACATTAATTTATGTTTTTTAATTCTATACACCTTATACACTTGACCTCACATGTGTTACTTTTCATGTATGTATTAGGTACGTTGGTACTTCAGGTGTGATGAAGCATTTTGATTTTATGCGTATGAGAACATTACGCATTTGCCACCTAGAGAAATTGCTTGCAGCTAAACAGATTAGATTACATGAATATGCTACTGCGTCAAATGTAAGCTAAACTTTTATTCAACAACTGTTCCTTATGCTTACATACACTCATTCAATATCACATAATTTCCATATTTTATTATATCCAGGTTAGATATTTCCGAATTTTTGCATATATTGCTGAAATCCACCCACTGCTTTACGACACTTGCACTAATTGCAACCAAAGTGTCCACACTTATGTATTCGTACTTAATGTACCGTATTGCACATGCCGATCACCAAGTTTGACTCGGAACAGGTGTGCTTCTATGATTCTCTATTGTTTCATAGTCTGTTATGCTTTCCCAAATTTTTGTTTGCATTAATGGAACCATCCCTTTTTAATTCAAAAATACAGGTTCTTCTTTAGAGTTGTGTTAGAAGATATTACAGGTTGTAAAGAGCTCACTGTTCTTCATTAGAATGCTCGAATTCTTTTATATACAACCGCTACACAGTTGGATATGTATGCAGCGCAAGTATTCTCATTGTCACTCCTTGTCATGTTCACCCAAGTTATTGTGCCACCGTTGCCTAACCTGTGTTACTATTGTCCATAGTCATATGGTCATCTATTGCTTTATGCGATTATAGATGATTACATAGGAAAACCTTGGGTTTTCATTCTAGAGCCTCCACGTCGGCATGAAGTAGAAGCTCCTATCACTCTTATTGTGCCAGTCAATTGGGTGGAAGAGGTCCATTACATACGACATACTAATGTTAGGTATACTAGGTATATAATGTGTCCATATGAAATTCCCTTCTATCATTGTTAATCAAATTATCACTAAATCTTGATATTTGTTTCAAGTACAAGAGAAGGAGGTGGATTCTTCATCACTGGCATCATTGCTTAACTTATCATCATCCCATTTAATGTGCTTTATACTTAATTCACTACCTAATATGTCAATCATACTTATATGAACTTCTTCCACAGTGATATAGTTTTCAATTGCTAATCATATTGTTTATGTACAAAGTTGCTGTATATTTGTTTTTTTCATTGGGTTTTCCTCTTCTCTTCACTGACTTATAGTATTAATTATGTCCACACCAACTAGCTATTTATTTTTGGTTAATATATATAGCCATCAACTGTCCATTCAAACATGCTCTGAGCTTTTGCACGGGCCCAGACTAGTTCTAGTAAGTTAGCTAATGAGTTCCTGCTAATACCACTAATTGGAGAGTTTATTCATTTTATTAACTTTCATCCTCAATGAAATTTCTTTTCCATTTTACAGCAACTAGTGCAAATTTCTTTTTTGTTGGCCCTAGCCTATTCTTTTCATTGGCAAACAGAGGTTGGGAAAAGTATAAGATTAGCTAGGATTGAGAATAACTTTTTTTTTTTTGGTTTTTGCGGAAGAATGGGGAAAGATTAGGCAAATTTGATAAAAATTAGAGATGTTGTAAAGGAATGAAAATGAGTGGGCAAGGAGACTGTGAAGGATTAAGAAAGATTGTAAAGAATAGGTAAAAATAGGGTAGGGCTGCAAAAAATTGGGACAGGTTGAGGTTTTTTTTTGTAATTGATTAGAAAAAATTGCTAAAAGTTTAAAAAGATTGGGAAGAGTTTAAAAAAGTTAGTAAATACGCATTTACCAATCAAAAAAAAAAAAAACCCTATTATCGGAATTTCATTAAAAAGTTAGCTATCCATGAGGTTACACTTTACTTTGAAAAAGAAAAAACAGAGGAAAAAGAACACAAAACAAAACCAGACTTTCCTATTCATGAAAATAAAGGACAAAATTATCTTGATGAATTGTCGCACACTATGTGCTCATTTTGCACATTTTGTGAGAGCATACATGATGTAACAATTGACAATCGGATGTATTATCAACTTTATATTATAGGGACAATCAGTATCCACAATTTATGAACCAACGGCAACTCAATTTTAATTAACTAGGGAATTATTTTTTTAAAAATATCAATAACATATAATAATTCCATTAAATATCATTTGCTTAAGATATTAATAAAACTTTTATAATTGTATTGAATTTCTCTATTCTATAAAGTCTAATATTCTAAATTCGCTAATATGTGCTACAAATTTGATGATGGAAAAGTTGATATTGTAACCAACAGATTTGATGATGCCAAAATTGAGCCTAGGTATTTGTTTAGGTGGTTTATTTGACTAAAGGTCTTTGTTAAAAAAAAAAAGAAAAAACAGAAGAGGTGATTATCTTTTAATTTTTCATATTAATTGAGTTCTTCTCTGTAATCACATTAATTATTTTCTTACCACCTTGACAGTGATTTTATTTAAATTATTTTATAAATTTTAGAGCAAAAGCTAGCTATTTGGTGAGGCTACACTTTACTTTGAAAAGAAAAAAATAAAAGAAAAAAAACAAATAACAAAACCATTGCTTTCCTATCTAGGAAAATAAAGGACAAATTTATCATGATGAGTTATCACACACTATGCGCTCGTTTAGCACATTTTGTGATAGTATACATGGGGTGACAACTGTCAATTGGATATAATAATAGAAGATATCTTCGCTTTCTTGTCAATTTTATATGATAGGGACAATAAGTATCAATAATTTAAGAACCAATGGCAACTCAATTTTAATTAACGAAGGAATTGATTTTCTAAAAAATAGTAATGACATAAAATACTTCCACTAAATAATTTTTGTTTAAAAATATTAGGTCTTGCCTACGCCTTTGCATGGGCATCTAAGTGGTAAAAATTAATAAAAGTGAATGTCAACTTAAACATACAGTTCACGTTATATAAGTGCAATGCAAAGAAAAAAATATTTTTCTATTCAGATAATAATTCATAGGGAAAGTGTCCAAAAAGTTTTGCACCAATTAATAGCGGTTCATACAATTTTTTTAAGGACCTATAGGTGTTAATTTAAAGGGGATCCATTGTCTAAATTGTTTTGTTGAGGGGCATAATAGGGGGAGAAATGGCGGTTGAGATGTCGAAATTAACGTTGAGGTTGGAGTATCATTTTGAAACATATTATTTGGCTTTTGTTAGTTCCCTATTAGGAGAACAGTTAATCTGGAGAGGGAAAGTAATGACAGAGAAGCAATTGGGGAAAGGGAGGGGTTATTGTTGAGGGCGATTTCAAAGGTAAGGAATAAGGTCTGGACAGAGGGGAATGGACGGGTTTATAGACAGAAGCATAGTGTTTGGCTTGTGGAGGTGGTTGCTGTTGAATGTGGAGGGCAACAAAGGGGGCGACATTGTACACAACATCCTAGTGGTGTACGAGATGTAGGAGGGTTGATGTGTACGTGCGAGAGGCAAGTTGTTAATTTATCTCTAATTTAATTTGTAAATTTTGAATTTTTTTTGATGAATTTTGAATGTTAATGTGAAGGATATGTGATGATGACAATGTAAGGGTTTGAAGTGATTGTATTGGAATTGTTGAGTGGTGGTGGATTATGGGGTTGAAAAATGGGAGTTGCATATTGGGTGGATTGGATAGATGTTGTGAGTTGTAAGTAGACCTGGCAAACATGTCATTCGGTTCGGGTCGGGTTAAGTTCGGTTTGGATTATGTTTGGGTTGATCAATTTCAGTTCGAGTTTAGCTTCGATTCGGGTTAAGTTCAGATGGATCAAATTTGGTTCGGGTTCGGGTTTGGGCATGGTTTCAGGTGAAGTTTGGGTCAGAACTTCAGATCAAGCTCGTTCAGGTTGATTTGGATGCGGGTCGGGTGAAAGTCGTTTCGGGTGGGTTTCAATTAGAGGTTCAGATCAAGTTTGGGTCGGGTATAAATTGGATTGGTTTACTTTCAGGTCGGCCTATTTTTCAATTGAGTCAGTTTGTATGTGGTATGAGTTTGATATCTTATATGCCCACATAAGCCATAGAATATTGGACGAATTAGAAGTAGGTTATAAGACCATGAATTTCAATTGGGTTAATTTTTATTCTCCTTCTAATTCATCCAATATTACATTTTAATTGCGTTAGTTTTCAATCTTGCACAAAAAAAAGCCATATCAATTTGAATTTTGAATCGGTATAAGCTCCTCCTTCTAATTCGTCCAAGATTTAGTCTCAATTGGATTACTCCCAATGCCTCACACAGTAACGTAATCAAGTACATGAAAAAATAGTGTTGTAAATCTCACGACTCCCCAACTATCAAATCAAAGATTTTAAAAACAAATCAAAGAGTTGCACCTAATCAATATAAACCATAAAATAATTTCAACTACTTGGTTCTGTATTTTCATTTTTGTTGCTGAAATAAGTCAAATCCTTATCAAATCATTTCCCTCCAAAAGCGCAAATGCATTATTTCATCTGTTCAAAGTAAGGTTTTGTTATATGCCTTCCCCTTTTGCATACTAAATATCGAATGAATAAGATTTCTAAAGTTCTTACCTCTGAAGATTTCAATGATACGCATATTTTATTCAATTTATGGGTTTTTCAAATGGTAGAGAGAGAGAGGGGATGATGAGAGAGAAGTGTTCTAATGAGAAAAATGTTTTAATAAGAGACGTGCTTTAGTGAGAGAGTTAGTAAAAAAAGGGGTCTAATCATTGCGCCAAACTTTTGGTCTGAACATCATCTAAATTTATACTACTAATAACTTAAGGATGATGAAAATTAAGTTGAAAATAAGAGGGTTGATAGAATTGATATTCAAAACTTAAAGGATGTTAAGTGCAAAAAAACCCCTTGAATATCCCATAATGGGGAAGGTTGTTGAGCCTTCATCATCTGCAAATTTAAGACAACATATTATCGCTCAATAACAACCACTAATTTTAGTTCATACAAGGCACAGCCATATAACTTCTAATTCTACCACATTCTCTGCTTGAAAATTAGAGAAGTCCTTTCATTTTATGATGTCCATAATTACCTAAGTGATCCGATCCGGTATTCAAAAACTGTTTCAAGTTATTCGAAAGTGACAGTTAACTAAGCTGAGGAACAGACATTAATCCAAAGATATCATTTATGTGCTCTACATCAGCGGACAGGGAGGAGCAAGTATATTGAGAGCCAAGCGATACGTTTTATTGGATTCAATAGTAGGACGTCGATACAACTTTAATTGAAGGACCTTACTTAAAAGACCTAAATGGACTTATATGCTAATTAACTGGATTTATTGGAAAATAAAAAGTTTGGAAATTGCCGGCCTTTATGACTCGAGGGATGCTGATCGATCAAATTTGTAGCACATAACATAAGCAGATGAGATCATTAATTCCCCGCATAGCATCAAACTGGTTTGTTGTTCATTCGTCCACATCTACGACGAGCAGGTGAGTAAAACGATCGATGTTTGGGGCAAGTGCCCTAAGAAAACTCTCCCTAGCGGTTGAAGTATATCTTTTAAGAAAAGTAGTAGTTTTCATGCTAAAGAGAGTAACTGAGTTGGTGTCAAGCACAGAGTGCCTAAACATGACATCAGTGTTCTCAGTACTGCGGGGGTCTTCTGCATCAACCACGATCCAATTCCAATCGTCTTCACCAGTTCTCCAAAATTTTCCGTAGTGTTCTGACCTTATGAAAATGGTTCCATCCGGAGCTAGGAAGATTTGTTACACCACCTAGGGAACCTTAGGATCACTGAATGCAAATCTAAGGCCAGGCTGGCCATCGTGCATAGTGGCCCCCAAGAAGAGGCCGTTGTCACCCTTGAAGGCAACACGTCTAGGGAACCTAAAGATGGATTCCCAATCAATGGTGGCCAAAACGTCGCATGAGTCTTTGTCAGGATCCTTGGATCCCGTAAACAGGCAAGAGTCAAAGGGGGCGGCACTCCTCGAAAGGCATGCGTAATTGCCGAGCTGGACGTGCAACAGTCAGAGCTTTTTAGAGCCATCGGAATCCTCGATGAGGATAGGCTTGAACAGGGTGCAAGCCCAGCTGCTCTGGTCTTCGTTTGTCGTATAAGCAGATGCAGTGATCCAGTCATGATTAGGTGACCACCTGTAAATCATATTTTTGTAAATTAGTTAATTAATCTATATCAAACTCGGTAATAGATAGAACAATTAGTCCAGTGGCTGTACATCCCCAACGCAAATGTAATGGTTTAAACAAATGTAGTGGTTTAATTTAATAGAAACAATACAATGTAATTACCTAACTAAGTACTTGTTAGTGTAACGAGATTTGAGATGAACAAGGCCAGCCCAAGTCTTGGCTTTCTCCACTTCAAATTGGGTATAGGGATCCATCACATTCTCTCCAGCAAATTAGAGAAGCCCCCGCGTTTGAACATTCTCATACCTGTACCTCAAGTATTTGTCATTGTAAACTGATCTCAAACACACTAAGCTAGGCAATGCGAAAGCAGCCATTCTTTCTCTCTCTACAATCCAGTCACACTATTGTTTTGTATTCTGTGTATTTGCACTGGCGTGCTTTGCCTCGGCTAGGTTGCTTCCCTATTTATAATGACCTTGGCCATCTTCGCCACTCATTATCCCCCACCCTCTTTTTTTTGTTCGTAGGAGCCGCAGCGGGTATTACAATACAATGGGGAAGGACAAATCGAGCCTACAACCCAATATATCCATTAACTCAGTCTTAACTACTGAGCTAAGGCCTCATTGGTCATTATCTTCCCGGTCTTATGCATGATCAATGGTCAGGGCCCCGCTCGTGGTCAAATTTTTTTTTTTTTTGCTTCCGACCCACCCCGACCCTCAAATTTGACGATCATGATGAGAATTGAACTTGGGTAGAAGTTTTGACCCTCTTACTCGATCCGTTCACCCTCACGTTTAAAAAACTTAAAATTTAAAATCAAAATAAAAGACTTTGATTGCATTTATTTAAAGTCTTTTGGATTTATATTTTCTCGCCTGCACTTAGGCCTCCTCTCATGCAACCTCTTTCGATCTCACTTGTCCTTAGCCGTCTTATGCTCCCTCTATAATGTTTGACATAGTTATTATAGTCATCAAATTATGCATTAGAATGTGCTTAATTACAATATTTTTCGTTGGAATAGTCTATAATAACTCGTCCTTTCATGTAATAGACTGCTTAGTGTTGAGCTTTATGATAAAAATGAAACTTAGTAGAAAATAACATTTTACATATAAGAAATGTTTGAGGGTCGGATCTGAACCGATTACTCAAGCGTAGCCGCACAGTCAGGGTTAGAGCTACCCACATTGAGGGTTGGGGAGAGTTAGGATCGAGAAAAATCTACCTGTCAACCCGCATGACTTGACCCTTAACCTACCCCACATTCGACCCATATTTTACTCAAATTTGAATACATCTGATCCGTATTTATTGCCTAAATTGACAAGTCTACGTACGATGAACCTTTCTATTTTTAAGGGTCACATTTCTTGCCATACACAATAAACTCTCCAGAGGATGCATGCCATTTTTAACTCGTTTTCGAAGTTTTCAAATGGACGGTGTTTTATTTTATCTGTCTTACCCTTTTTTCGATTCCTTTTGGGTTGCTTTCTACTATTGATTTTTTTTGGGGGGTGGGGGGTTTGCTTTTTCTTTCATATACTTGGACACTATTCATTTATTTAACTTCTAATTTTTTGCTCATTTATTTTTTCAATACAATTATCAAAATAGCAAAATGATAAGTGTCTTGTTATAACACACTCTCTAAGTGTATTGTTTTTGTTTAAAAATTATATTATCATATATTTAAATTGATAAAAATAGTATAATTGAACAGTAAAAGCACACTACAAGTTATAAAATGTTTAAAATCATCTTTTTATCCATAATTCGCTAGCTTTCTAAAATACATATATCAGATGCCCTCGCAGATAGAGTTGATCTGAATATGGTCTGCTTTAATATTTTATCGGTGTAGCGAACAAGTATTTCAGCTTAGGAAATTCATAATTAGGCATAATTATTAGAAATTGGTGATTTTAAATGATAAAATATATTAATTTCAGATGAGACAAGATATTTAAAAGTGTCTTGCCGTAAGACATATATCATCACTCATTAAAATATGGCACGTGTATTTTTTTGAACCGGAAGATTGTGTTTTTGATTATTAAATTTTGAGGGTTTATGATGAATCTTTCACTTATATTTAATAAATCCTCAGTTGCAATATATAAATGATGTCCCTTTTATTTTCGCAAGCGAGGAACCTTTTAAACGGTGTACAAAGCGATGTATAGCTATGTATATGATAGCTAGACACGGTGAAAAGGGAAGAATTTGATTTATCTGAAGGACTTTGCGAAATGATACTTGCCTCACAAGTGTGACTGAAAACGGATGTGAAATCTTATGCAGAAAAAAAGGGATAAATGCGTTAAACATTCATTTGTCATCCAGCACCAACAATGTGGTCCTAATGCGGAGAAATATATTCTTGAATGTCAAAATAAAATCTTAATTACAACAAAATCTAACTTCAAACATATTGAGCATATGAGTTTCCATAGAAAATATTTGTTTTTAATCGAAAAAGGAAGCTCATTGATGGAAATCAACTGTAAACATACTAGGCCATTTTGCTATGCTTGACTGCATTGTTTCCCACTTTGACTATCCACACTTCATGTCTTTTATTTTTAGGGACACTACTAATCAATGAGTTATTTATGTTTGTGATGTAGGAAATTACGTGACAAAATATGATGATTTTCTACAACAAAGTAGAATCAACATGATATTAATCATGATGGTCAGTTTATATTACTCCCTTTTCTAAAGAAATAGGGGGACAGAAAAACCTTCTATAGTAACGGTTGTAGCATTTAAACAAAAATTGTTCACCTTTGATTTTCACATATCCTCCCAATAATTTATGCAAATTGTCATTTACTCTAGATCTACCATTATATTAAAAAATATACAATCTTTGGGCATATTTTAACTAAAAAAAATGACGTTTAGGCATTTGATAAATTTACTTACAATTATGTTCAATGAGTGTTTTGAACGTTAGGTTGTCAAATTATTGTTTGAATAGAAAAATATTTTTTTCTTTGTATTGCACTTATATAAGGTGAACTGTATATTTAAGTTGACATTCACTTTTATTAATTTTTACCACTTAGACGCCCATGCAAAGGCGTATGCAAAACCTAATATTTTTAAACAAAAATTATTTAGTGGAAGTATTTTATGTCATTGCTATTTTTTAGAAAATCAATTCCTTAGTTAATTAAAATTGAGTGACCATTGGTTCTTAAATTATTAATACTTATTGTCCCTATCATATAAAATTGACAAGGAAGCAAAGATATCTTCTATTGTTATATCCAATTGACAGTTGTCACCCCATGTACAAAACAACAAAACGTGCAAAATGAGCACATGGTGTGTGATAACTCATCATGATAATTTGTCCTTTATTTTCCTAGATAGGAAAGCAATGGTTTGGTTATTTGTTTTTTTTTCCTTTTATTTTTTTCTTTTCAAAGTAAAGTGTAGCCTCACCAAATAGCTAGCTTTTGCTCTAAAATTTATAAAATAATTGAAATAAAATCAATGTCAAGGTGGTAAGAAAATAATTAATGTGATAATAGAGAAGAAGTCGATTAATATGAAAAATTAAAAGATAATCACCTCTTCTTTTTATTTTTTTTGACAAAGACCTTTAGTCAAATAAACCACCTAAAAAAATACCTAGGCTCAATTTTGCCATCGTCAAATCTGTTGGTTATAATATCAACTTTTGCATCATCAAATTTGTAGCACATATTAGTGAATTTAGAATATTAGACTTTATAGAATAGAAAAATTCAATAAAATTATAAAACTTCTATTAATATCTTAAACAAAAGATATTTAATGGAATTATTATATGTCATTGATATTTTTTAAAAAAATAAATTCTCTAGTTAATTGAAATTGGGTTGGCGTTGGTTCATAAATTGTTGATACTGATTGTCCCTGCCATATAAAATTGATTCAATTGTTACATCATGTATGCAATCACAAAATGTGCAAAATGAGCACATAGTGTGCGACAATTCACCATGATAATTTTGTCCTTTCTTTTCATTTTCATGAATAGGAAAGTCTGGTTTTGTTTTGTGTTCTTTTTCCTCTGTTTTTTCTTTTTCAAAGTAAAGTGTAACCTCATGGATAGCTAACTTTTTAATAAAATTCCGATAATGGGGTTTTTTTTTTTTGGTTGGTTGGTAAATGCGTATTTACTGACCTTTTTAAAATCTTCCCAATCTTTTTCAACTTTTAGTAATTTTTTCTAATCAATTACAAAAAAATCTCAATCTTTCCCAATTTTTTGCAGCCCTAGATTACTTTTACCTATTCCTTACAATCTTTCTTAATCCTTTACAGTCTCCTTGCCCCCTCATTTTCATTCTTTTACAACATCTCTAATTTTTATCAGCTTTTCCTAATCTTTCCCCATTTCCCCCCCCAAAAAAAAGTTATTCTCGCTTCATTAGCTATTAGTTTGAAGAATTTCTTTCAAACTATTACGCATGGACTTGTTCATTTTCCCCCCTCGCCCGCTCTTTTTTTTGGGGGGGGACTTTTTCGCTGCAGTGAACAAAGCACGTTTTTGCCATTCTTGTACTCACGCTCAATACTCATAGATAATCCAACATTATGCACCAATGCATAAACTTACCCCATA
>JAKOGI010002610.1:45000-77500 GCA_029747015.1 Carnegiea gigantea | reverse complement strand
TTTTCAATTTTATCAAAGGTGAAAATCAACAAGATAAATGCGGAAATAAAACACACACAATTTTTCCGTGGAAAACACCTCTAGCCCAACTGAGGTGTGAAAAACCACGACCTACCTCGTGTAGGATTTAACCACTTTCACTAACGGGCTTCACACGTTACAAATGTAACACACCTTGTTACAACTTGCAACCACGTAACCTTCTTTTCTAAGAAAGGTTACACCACGTCCAAATCTCACCAGATTGGACACGTCCAAAGTCCACACGACTGAGGACCACTCACTCACTTTTCTGATCCAAGATCAGGGTTACAAAACACCTTATGGGGGTGCTTCTGATTTAAGCAGATGTAAGGTACAATGAGGTCCTAGTATGCCAATATCTTGAAAGCTCAGCTTAAACACAACTTGTCTCAGTTTTTCTTTTCTCAAGAGTAGCTCAAAAAATTCTTCTCACTAGAAAAACCACTTTTGCACTTCTCCCTTTTTGCGTATGTTGTGTGTGTTTCTCGTTTTTTTCTCCTCCGCTTATGAATGGGAGTGAAATGTTGAGTTTTTTTTAAAAAAATCCAACGGTCAAAAAACAAGGAGAAGTGATAAAATCAGCTATGTTTAGCAAAGAGAGATTTTTGCTTAGCACAGAGAATTCCAACGGCTAAAAGATCCAATGAGGATAGAGTTTCCCAATATTGTAGGGATTTGATTTTGGAGGATAAAAGACTATCTTTTCCCCTTAAAAATAGCCGTGAAATACCTGGAAAAGAATCTCAGCTTGAATTTTGAATTAATCACTTTCCAAAGGATAAGAGAGAAATATTTTCGGTTTTGGTAAATATTTTCCAAAATCAGTTTTGCAAATCTCCCAAGGATTTTCATATCAAAAGATTTCCTACAGCTTAAATTGCTGTCTTGGAATTTTATCAAAATATATTAGAGCTTTTGGCTAACCAAAATAAGTTTTCCAAAGTAACCGGGTTTGGCCGTTGCAGTTCAGAAACACCCTAGGTATCCTGTTTACAGGGTTGTTCAAACTTGGTGTTCTGAAGCAAATAGCGCAATCGATTCAAGAGTGGTTAGTTAGAGACTTTTCAAGATTGGCATATTAACAAGAGTCTAAAAAATAAAACCTAAATTGCCCAAGACATCTTGTTGTAGATCCAGTCATCTTGTTCAAGATGAATACGCTGCCCCAACCACCTAGACCAACCTGTTTGCCAGGTTGTTCTTGTATCGCTTGAGTTCAGAAAGGCCTGTTTGCTGGATTGTCCTTGAAACACCTAGCCTGTTTGCCAGGTTGTTCTTGTATTGCTTGAGTTCAGAAACTGATCTTAACACACAATCAACTCATCGAGGTGGTGTTCTTGACTTGAGCGTGAGTCGTCAAGGTATGAGACCTGTTCTTAAGACTTGTTCTCAACATTCAGCAAACAAGTTAAGATGCATATTAAAAATAACAGTGTATGCCTGTTTGGAGAACTTTGTTTGGAGCAACATTACTTAAGAGCATTTTACACTTGGGTTTGTTGTCATCAAAACTGAATATACTAATTCAACAATTTCCCCCTTTTTGATGATGACAAACCAAGTGTCCATATTGACCAAAAAAAATTTAATGTTGATAGGGATCCACGAAGGTACAAGGAGTTAGTCAGGGTCAGGTCCATTCGTCACACTTTGTCAATAGGTTACACTATTCTTCCCCCTTTTGGCATCATTAAAAAAACAAGAACAATAGGACGGTTGCAAGAAAAGCATATAAAGCATTGCAAATAGATATTTCATTACAAAAAAAAAACAGTACAATGCCAAACTAACAAAAAATAGATATTAACAATTAGGGAGCAGGGGGTGGTTTAGTTTGCAGAGGAGGAATGGTGGGGGCAAGGGTGGAGAGAAGGGCAAGCAAATCTTCATGGCGTTTGGCGGAGAGGGCTTGTTCCTCAGCAAGAGCAGCCTTGACGGCTGAGAGCTCATTCTTGAGGCGAGCATTGTCCTCAAGAACAGCCTCAACCTTGATGGAAGGTTGCCCAGAAACAGGTGGTCGAGGTGGTCGACGACCCTGTTTGGAGACTGACCCTTCGCCAACCTCATAGCCACACCCTAGCAGGGTGTCAATCCCAATCTCATCAATGATTTAGGCCGCCACTCTCCGCGTGAGCAATATCCCAAAGTGCTCAAACACCCTTGTCGGCAGAAACCCATAGCCAAGATCATGTGCCCGGGTGGTGTTCGCAATTCACCCTATGTGGCGAATCATAATTGCAGGGAGGTTGATTGGTTCCTCCCGATCCAGTAGGTCCACCAGACATTGATCGAGGGCATCTGCTGAGTTTCGCCCTTGACCTCGCGGAATTATGTTCTTGATGGTGAACATAAACAGTAGTTGGTGCAGGGAGGTCATTTCACCCTTCTTAACCGAGAGGGGTGTTCTCAAGCCCTATTTCTGACTGAGGCGTTGGGACACCTCAAGGAGCCTGGATGTTGTCAGGGTAGTTTTGTCTTCCCTCACATACACAGCAAAGCCTTGTGAGGGCACACCCAATATTTTCCCAAGTGTGGGCGCATCAACCTTAATGCCTTGCCCATTTACCAAACTTGTCACCACCCCTTTGGTGACACTGCAGTTGGTGTAAAACTCAGCCAACTCAGGCACAGAACACCTCAACTGGGTGTTTGCAAACAAGTCGAGCCAGCCTTGGGCTCGCAACTTGCTCAGGAACACCCCCAGACCATTTTCCTCAAAAAAACGTATATTCACTACCTTCCCCCTGACGATATTGCGCTTAAACAATTGTGCATGTTTGTCAAACATAGGAGAGGGAGTGGACTTCTTTGGGCGTTTGGGAGGAGGAACAGAGGTGGTAGCGTCTGGTAGGGGAGCTGTTCTGGGCTTTCTTTTGAGGGGTGAGGTTGCAGGAGAGGGCTTCATAGCAGGTTTAGAGGTGGATTTTGGAGGAGCTTGATCTTCTGAGGACTCAGAGAACACCGGTGTCCCCTGCTTGAAAGAGGTGCTCTCAGAGTCAGAACTCGAGAACTCCTCGGTAGAAGAAGAGGAAATCTCCTCGATAATTGGAGCAGAGGGTTTGGAGATACGGGGAGCGAATTGAAAAGCAATTCTGGCAGATTTGCGAGAAGGCTTGGAGGATTTGGGAGAAGAGGGAGTTTGAGAGGGCTGAGACCTTGGTTGTGGCCTTGTTCTTGGCGTTCTGCTGCGCCTGGCCACTATTTTCACCCTTTTCCTTTTCTCTCCGGTTTGAGCAACCGGAGTAGTGAGTTCAGCCTCAGGGAGAGAATCCTTCTCCTGACTCTCCTCTGATGTCTCATTTGAATTCCCTCGTAAATCGACATTCAAATCCTCCACACACACGGCGTCAAAAGAGTCTTTCCCTGTTTCTGGCACTGTTTCAGGAAACAGCCCAAAAGAACAGGGTTCGAAATTATCACTAAACCCTTTAGGGGTTTCCAAGATTTTGTCTTGAGGTCTCGATGGTGCACCCTCCGACTCTACTTTAAGGGGACATGCAATTGACCCCACAAGAAACACCAATTCCGTTCCACAATTGAAGGGAATATCGTCCATCCCTATCCCTACTGATTTTAGGGACAAGCTTTTCAGAAATCTGAAAGGCTTGTACAGGATTGGGCGTGGGGGAGCAGGGATTGAGGACGCACAAACCAGGGCTTTTGAGTTGGAGGTGTGGTTGGAAGCCATTGTTGCTAGAGGAGAGAGATTAGGGTTTTAGGCTGTTTGCGGGGTTTGTTTCTGAAAAAAAGAACTGAGAACAGGGCATTTAAAGCGAGAGAGAGGGCACCCCAAAAACTTTTAAAGATCTCTTGATTTGTAACGGGTGAGAACATTAAAAGCGTGTGCCTTGGGAAGGAGGGAGGTTTAAAGAGAACACGTTCCCATATGCATTGAATAACCAAGGGACGTACCTATTCTTTCTGCTCGATTAAGATACCTGCCTGTTCTTTGCCGTTTGATTTTGACTCATTTGAACTGGGGGTGGCAGAGTTGCTCCAGTGACCCTTAGTACATCCCCTTATGCTGCACTCTTTTAAAAAAACACGCAATTCGAGTGTATGCACTCATTGTACATAAATCACATCAGTTGCTAATGAGATTTGCAAACAAGGGGAGAGAACAAGGTGTAGAGGTTGTTTTTACCAAACCTAGTTCATGTCTTGGAAACAAGTATCTCAGGGTGTTCTTACCAACCCTAGTTCCAGTCTATTTCTTTCAAATTGATCTCTAGCTAGTGCCTTAGTGAATATATCAGCAATTTGATTTTCTGTTGTGCAAAAATTCATAGAATTAAACCCTTTTCAACATTATCTCTCAAGAAATGATGTCGAATGTCAATATGCTTTGTTCTTTTATGTTGACATGGATTTTTGGCAATGTTAATTGCACTTGCGTTATCACAAAAAATAGGAATGCATCCAGTGTCAACACAAAAGTCCTTAAGCTGTTGTCTTATCCACAACAGTTGAGCACAACATGAAGCTGCTGCAACATATTCAGCTTCTGCTGTGGACATGGCAACTGAATGCTGCTTCTTGGTAGCCCAAGATACCAAACAAGGTCCAAGAAAGTGAGCCATACCTGAGGTACTCTTTCTATCAACTAGGAATCCAGCGTAGTCAGCGTCAGCATATCCAACAAGATCAAAATTGCAACCTCCAGGATACCATAAAGCTAAATTGGGTGTATGTTTTAAATATCTTAGTATCCGTTTAACAGCTTTAAGATGAGTCTCTTTAGGGCAAGACTGAAAACGGGCATATAAACCGACACTGAAAACAATGTCGGGCCTACTAGCGGTAAGGTATAAGAGTGACCCTATCATGCCCCTATAGAGTTTCTCCTCAACTGAGGGACTCCCATCATCCATTACCAACTTAGTAGAAGGAGAAATGGGAGTATCAATGGGCTTGGCCGACTCCATCCCAAAATGCTTAAGTAGTTCCTTAATATACTTTTGTTGATGGATCATGGTGCCGTTTGGAGTTTGCTTGATTTGTAAGCCTAAGAAAAAGTTAAGCTCACCCATCATGCTCATCTCAAACTCACTCCTCATCATATTTGAAAATTCATTGCATAAATCATGATGAGTTGCACCAAATATAATGTCATCAACATATATTTGGACAATCAATAAATGTTCCCCCTTAGATTTTAGAAACAAGGTATTGTCTACCTTGCCTCTTCTAAAATTATTTTCAAGTAAAAAACTTGACAAACGTTCATACCAAGCTCTAGGAGCTTGTTTTAAACCATAAAGAGCTTTGTCTAGTTTGAAAACATGGTTAGGAAATTCACTGTTTTCAAAACCAGGGGGTTGTTTGACATACACCTCTTCTTTAAGGTATCCGTTTAGGAATGCACTTTTCACGTCCACTTGATATAGCTTGATTTCCATATGAGCTGCAAAGGCTATTAGGATTCGAATAGCCTCAATTCTACCAACTGGTGCAAAGGTTTCTTCATAATCGATCCCTTCTTCTTGGTTATACCCTTGAACAACCAGCCGTGCCTTGTTCCTAGTGACTGTTCCTGACTCATCCAGTTTGTTTCGGAACACCCACTTGGTTCCAATGATTGTTCTCTCTACAGGTTTAGGTACCAGGTGCCATACTCTGTTTCTTTCAAATTGATGGAGCTCTTCTTGCATTGCCGTGACCCAATCTGAATCTGCAAGAGCTTCATTCACATTCTTTGGCTCAATGTTAGAGAGAAAAGCATAGAAAGCACAAAAATTCTTAAGCTTAGACCTAGTTTGCACTCCACTGTTAATATCATACAGAATTTGATCAAGGGGGTGTGAACTATGGTGCTTCCATGGTCGTGGAGTAAGTGGATCCACAGACACATGCTCTACTCTAGCCGGAATATTTGGAGAATCAGGCTCACGAACACCTCCTGAGCCTGTTTTTGCACCTGTTTGTAAGCCTGTTCCTGAAGAACATGATCCCAAACAGGGTTCAACGGTGTTTCCCCCTGTTTGGTGTTCACCTTGCCTGCCGTTTTGAGGAACAACTTCTGGGCCTGTTGTCTCCATGGTGTTCTTACCTTGTCTCTCATGGAGCAACACTTCTTTTCAAACAAGACCTAATTCAAATTCTTCCTCCTGTGCATTATTCTCACTCAACGAGTTAGATTCGTCAAAAAACACATGCACACTTTCCTCAACGCACAAGGTTCTTTTGTTAAAAACTTTGTATGCCTTGCTGTAAGAGGAATAACCGAGAAATATTGCCTCATCACTCCTGGGATCAAACTTTCCTAAAGCATCCTTCCCATTATTATGCACAAAACACCTACAACCGAATGTTCTTAAATGCATAATGTTGGGCTTTTCTGCCTTTGAAGAGTTCGTAGGGAGTTTTGTTCAAAATAGGTCTAATCATACATCTATTCATAATGTAACATGATGTGTTCAAAGCTTCTGCCCAAAAGTTCCTAGGGAGACCACTAGCAATAAGCATTGTCCTAGTCATATCTTCTAGGTGCGATTTTTGCGCTCAACCACCCCATTCTGTTGGGGTGTTCTTGGGGCCGAGAAGTTATGATCAACACCATGCGTATTACAAAATTCTGTAAAACTTGTATTTTCAAATTCAGTACCATGATCAGACCTTAAGCTAACCAATGAGTGTCCTACTCTCTTTTCAACCTTTTTGAGAAAGGCAGTAAAATTCTCAAAAGTTTCATCCTTGGAGGCCAAGAACAGGGTCCAAGTAAATCGAGAGTAATCATCCACTATGACAAGCACATACCTCTTCCCACCTCTACTTGTTATCCTCATAGGACCACATAGATCAATGTGTAGTAATTCAAGAGGTCGGGTAGTGCTAACACACCTTTTTGATTTAAAAGACAATCTGACTTGTTTTCCTTTTGCACAAGCTTCGCAAACCTTGTCATCATTGAATTTGATGGAAGGTAGTCCAACAACTAGGTCTTTGGAAACCAATTTGTTCAAAAGAGTGAGACTTGCATGACCTAGTCTCTTGTGCCAGAGCATTATATCATCAGTTAAAGCGCTCAAACAAGTCAGGTTGTTTTGGGGAAGTGTGAAAATACATACTTTGTAAATATTTTTGTGACGCTTCCCCTTCAATACAACGTCTCCTGTGTTGGCATTGACAACCAAGCAATGTGTTAGTGAGAACACCACTAGATTGTTCTTGTTACACAGTTGGGACACACTTAGTAAATTATGCTTTAAACCATCAACTAAGTGCACATTATCAATTGAGTGGGAGAGAGTTTTACCAATGCTACCTATACCGACAATTGTCCCAGACTTGCCGTTTTCCAAAAGCCACGCTCCCACCGGTTGAAGCTGTAAGTGAGAGAAAGTTTGATTTTTCTCCGGTCATATGCCGCGAACACCCACTATCAACATACCACAGCTGCCTGTTTTCAAGGTTATTTTCTGAGCTATTTGCCAGGGTGTTTCTTACCCTGTTTGCTGGGTTGTTTGCGGGGTTGTTTTCTCTCACTTCAGCCTGCAAAACAAATCAAGGGTTAGTTTTGGGAACCCAGATCCACTTGGGTCCCATTCTTTTAGACAAATAAAGCTCATCTTTCCTAATCCAGATTTGTTTCACATACCTTTCATTCTTTTCAATGGCATACCTTCTTGAAGGACATGAATATTGACAGTGACCAGTTTTACCACAATGAAAGCAAACAATGTTTTCAGGTAATCCCACATACTTTCTATGGATTGGGTAAATGGTTCGTTTAGGCTTATATCCAAGTCCCTTTTTGTTTCGACTGTGGTGAGTGTTTAACCAATTCAATGCTCTTGAGGACTTGTTCCAACGCTTGGTTGTGACAAGCTTGGTTTCCAGGTTTTCTATATTAGTATGCAAGCTCTTGTTCTCTTCAAGCAAAGACTCAACCATTCCTTCCACCTCAAGGAGTTTTTCCTCCACTCGAGAATAATCTCCCTCTTTTATAAAGAGGTTTTCCTTGAGTATGTTAATATTTTCATATAAGCCCAGTTTTTCATTTTTAAGGGTTTCATTTTCAAGTTCTAGGTCTCGGACATCTCGTTTCAATTCAGCACAACTATCCATCAAGGTATACAAAAGTTCTTCGAGAGTTGCTTTATTGAGACCACGTACCTTGTTCTTGAGATCAGTCAAGCTGTTTGTGGATTCATCATCTGAGTCTGAGTCACTTTGTGCCATGAGAGCTACAGCATCTCCTTCACTTTCAGATTCACCTTCATCCTCAGAAGAGTCTCCCCAGGCAGCAAGCATAGCTTTCGAGAATATTTTGCCTGAGGTGTTCACAGGTTGTTTTCGAACCTGTTTTCTGGGTTGTTCGAACTCCTGCTCTTCTCGAAGCAGAGGGCAGCTTTTCACAAGGTGATCTGGTTTGCCACATTTAAAACACCCTGTGAACTGTTCTCGAGGGGTGTTTCTGGATTTACTGAAGTCCTTTCTTTTGCTATTTTCTTTGACCTTTTTGAAGAATTTCTTGAACTTTCGTGTCATTAAGGCCATCTCTTCATCCTCAAGGTCAGAGTCATCATCCTCTTGTGCTTTCAAGGCAAGCCCACGATCCTTCTTCTGCTCCTCCTTTTGTTGTGAGTTCTTTCTGAGTTCATAGGTTTGAAGATTGCCAATCAACTCATCGAGGGTGATCTTGTTAATGTCTTTAGCTTCTTGGATGGCTGTCACCTTCGCTTCCCAAGACCGAGGCAAAATCCTTAGAATCTTCCTCACCAGCTCTTCTGTGGTGAAGGATTTTCCCAGGGATTTTAGCTCGTTTGTTATGTGGGTGAAGCGTGTGTACATATCCATCACGTTCTCACGATCACCCATATCAAACAACTCATATTGCCTCATGAGTAGCTCAATACGTGACTGTTTGACTTGACTTGTTCCTTCATGAGCTACTTGGAGGGCATTCCATATCTCCTGGGCTGACTCACACTCCGAGATACGTGTATATTCATCTGGACCTAGGCCAAAATATAATAGCTTCTTGGCCTTGGCATTCTTTTCCATTTTCTTATAGTCTTCAGCATCAAACTCTATGGGTTCCTTGGGAACCTTCTTACCATCTTCAAGCACCTTGGTGGGAACAAGGGGCCCGTTCTTGATGAGCATCCACAACTCATAATCTTCTGCCTGAATATAGTTCTCCATCCTATTCTTCCACCAACTATAATGTTGGCCGTTGAAATAGGGTGGCCGAGTAATGGATTGCCCTTCAAGAATTCCTTGTGGTGCACTCATCTTCAGAATCTCTCAAGGTGTTAGCCCTTTTGTGAGAGAACCTGCTCTGATACCACTTGTTGTATTTAGGAGTACTTACTCACAAGAGGGGGGGTGAATTGTGGTGTTCGATTTTCGCGTACTTACTGGCAAACACCCTCTTGATTGCAGAGGTTGTTCTCTAATTACAAACAACCTTCTGACTTGTTTGCACCAGATGTTTTCAATTTGCTCAAAGGCGAAAATCAACAAGATAAATGCGGAAATAAAGCACACACAATTTTTCCGTGGAAAACACCTCTAGCCCAACTGAGGTGTGAAAAACCACGACCTACCTCGTGTAGGATTTAACCACTTTCACTAACGGGCTTCACACGTTACAAATGTAACACACCTTGTTACAACTTGCAACCACGTAACCTTCTTTTCTAAGAAAGGTTACACCACGTCCAAATCTCACCAGATTGGACACGTCCAAAGTCCACACGACTGAGGACCACTCACTCACTTTTCTGATCCAAGATCAGGGTTACAAAACACCTTACGGGGGTGCTTCTGATTTAAGCAAATGTAAGGTACAATGAGGTCCTAGTATGCCAATATCTTAAAAGCTCAGCTTAAACACAACTTGTCCCGGTTTTTCTTTTCTCAAGAGTAGCTCGAAAAATTCTCTCACTAGAAAAACCACTTTTGCACTTTTCCCTTTTTGCGTATGTTGTGTATGTTTCTCGTTTTTTTCTCCTCCGCTTATGAATGGGAGTGAAATGTTGAGTTTTTAAACAAAAAATCCAACGGTCAAAAAACAAGGAGAAGTGATAAAATCAGCTATGTTTAGCAAAGAGAAATTTTTGCTTAGCACAGAGAATTCCAACGGCTAAAAGATCCAATGAGGATAGAGTTTCCCAATATTGTAGGGATTTGATTTTGGAGGATAAAAGACTATCTTTTCCCCTTAAAAATAGCCGTGAAATACCTGGAAAAGAATCTCAGCTTGAATTTTGAATTAATCACTTTCCAAAGGATAAGAGAGAAATATTTTCGGTTTTGGTAAATATTTTCCAAAATCAGTTTTGCAAATCTCCCAAGTGATTTTCATATCAAAAGATTTCCCTACAGCTTAAATTGCTGTCTTGAAATTTTATCAAAATATATTAGAGCTTTTGGCCAACCAAAATAAGTTTTCCAAAGTGACCGGGTTTGGCCGTTGCAGTTCAGAAACACCCTAGGTACCCTGTTTACAGGGTTGTTCAAACTTGGTGTTCTGAAGCAAATAGCGCAACCAATTCAAGAGTGGTTAGTTAGAGACTTTTCAAGATTGGCATATTAACAAGAGTCTAAAAAATAAAACCTAAATTACCCAAGACATCTTGTTGTAGATCCAGTCATCTTGTTCAAGACGAATACGCTGCCCCAACCACCTAGACCAACCTGTTTGCCAGGTTGTTCTTGTATCGCTTGAGTTCAGAAAGGCCTGTTTGCTGGATTGTCCTTGAAACACCTAGCCTGTTTGCCAGGTTGTTCTTGTATTGCTTGAGTTCAGAAACTGATCTTAACACACAATCAACTCATCGAGGTGGTGTTCTTGACTTGAGCGTGAGTCGTCAAGGTATGAGACCTGTTCTTAAGACTTGTTCTCAACATTCAGCAAACAAGTTAAGACGCATATTGAAAATAACAGTGTATGCCTGTTTGGAGAACTTTGTTTGGAGCAACATTACTTAAGAGCATTTTACACTTGGGTTTGTTGTCATCAAAACTGAATATACTAATTCAACAGAACCCCCTGAATTACTACATTCCTTAAAGATTTCTGGATTGCCAAATCATTGTTTAGATCTTAAAGTCGGTGCGCTAGTGATATTATTAAGAAATTTGGATCAGTCCATAGGGTTGTGCAATGGTACTCACTTGGTGTTCAGTAAGCTTTGTGATAGAGTGATTGAGGCCAAAGTAATATCTGGCTCAAAAGTTGAAAATACTATCCTAATACCCAGAATCGATTTAACACCATCCAATCTTCTAGATCTATAACTCAGAAGATGGTAGTTCCCTCTAAAACTGACGTTTGCAATGACAATCAACAAAAGTCAGAGGCAAACTTTGAATAAAGTTAGTGTATACCTTCCCAGACCCGTGTTTAGCCACGATCAACTTTATATCGTATTGTCACGTGTTTCATCCCCTTGTAGCTTAAAAGTACTGCTTTGTAATAGGAGAGGAGTTCCAGTAGATGTTATAAAAACTATTGTGTATAGGGATGTATTGAACCATTTGTAGATTATTTTATCATACAGTTTATTTGTTTCACCTATTACATTCTGTTTGCTTAGTTAACCTATTTTCAATCATACAACAATTGTGTAATTTACAGTAATGTACTTCCTTTCACAAATATGTTGTGGTCATTGCTTTATTATCATATCATACTATCTGCTTTAATTTCTTTAAGATTATAGGCATGGCATCTTCAGCACCTACATCTATGCCTATATACGCTGTCAACCCTTACAATAGATCTATAACATTGATAGTTCGGCTCATGCGAGCAATGTCCGTTCAAGTCTATAGGCGACGAACAGTATGAAAAGTTATATTTATGGACTACCAGGTGTTGGATTAGTGTGTTCAATAAAGTCCTCATCGTATACATGTGCAATGCTTATGAATGCATTTTGTTATTTTATAGTGTGATGAGATATTCAGCATCATAGAAGGCAATGCCGATATCACTTGATGGAGGTCCATACTCAATGCTGGTAAGGTTCATCACATATCTGGACTCTCAATTGATGCTGCTATAGAATGTGGTGACTAACCTTTACAAATTGGTTTTCATGCAAGAACAGCACTTCTTGGCGTCATTGAAGAATGTCAGGATATTTCCTACTAGCACCGACCTCCTTTCCTGTCATTCACCAAGATCCCTTGACGTCTTCGGACACCTAATAATGTTGTTGGTACGTATTGTTTACACAGTCAAGTTTGCTATCTAAATTTATGTATACATTTCTTCTGTATTCTTTAAAATGTTCTCATTCCCTATTGTTCTATAGAAGTCATAGGGATGGTAGTAGCTATACAACCTTTGGAAAAGACCGGAGATAGAGGCACTGCACGGCGGGAATTATTACTTTGTGACATGCAGTATGTATTGTGATTAGTTAAGATTTGTAAAGATTTATTGTTACATTTTAATTGTATAAAGATTAGTACATATCATACATCTGTGCAGGATGCCCCCATTGAGACTGACTTTATGGGGAGATTTTGTGGAAGTTGAGGGCACCTATATTCAGCAACATTTGACTGCTGAAAATATACTTCTTGCTTCCAGAGTCACATTAGAAATTATTAAGGTAACTTTACGTCCACTTTTGAATACAGTTTATGAGGGTGTGAATTGTAAGACCCGTGCTCCTTTAAAGTACTGGGATTTCTGTGCTAAAGATGTTAATGAAGCATGTGATTTTCTTGATTGGTTGGCTTGGGATACTTATGAATTTGAAACTAGTTGTTCTGATTCTTGTACCCCACCCCCTTGCATCCCTGATTATGCCGCTCCTGTGTGCGAAATTTTCCATTGTTCTGATCACGTCAGTAATTCTTGTCCCTATTATATTTCTAATGAAGGCTTTGCTAGACTTAGCAATATGATAGAGACAATGAATAAGCAACAAATTGAGTTTGTTAATAAACTGTGGGAGTGTGACCTATCACCCGAGACTGACCTTAGTTCTAGTACTCCTAGACTTGGTGTCAATCTGTGTGATGATGGTGCGTCTTTCCCTCCTCTAGAGTCCGGACTAGAGGACGTACTTGACCCTCCCTTGACTACTTTACTCACCGTTGCTCCATCTTTCCTAATACCCGTTGGGAAAACACTGTGTTTATCATGACCTTTCCTGATACACCTTCCCCTTTAGCTCAGTCGACAGAGTTTGAGGTAGGTGCGACCCTCAGTGTTAGCGCTAGTGTTGATGAGGATGATACTTCTGAGTCCGGTAATGTTTCTATTGAGGTGCATGATTTTCATGAGACTCCCACAGGGACTTCATGCGTGAATGTTGTGGTTGCAGGACCAACTAGTCCTGATTTTATTGATAATATATCCCCCAACTCTCTTGATACATTCCATACTTCCTCTTCATGTTCACCACCCTCCTATTCCCCTAAGTGTTGTGATATGTTACTTATCGATCCTCATGTGATACTTGAGGGGAATGAGGTTGACTGTTGTAAGTCTCTAGGTACTTTTAGAGGGTATGACCCCTTCCTTGATCCTTATCGTCTGTACCAAAAGGGCATGCCTGGAAAAATCGTGTTGATTATTGCATTCGATTATTCTGCTGATTTTCCCAAGGCATTTGATGGGTTTAAGAGGGCACTAACTTTGTTTGCTCCATTCTTACCAGTATTCTCTTATTCACACCATTCTGAGATGCATGCAGCAATGCATGATAAGCTCTTACGAGCTTTGATGGAATCCAAGTTGACGCCGCGAGTCCTGAGCGATGATGAGGAGTAGCTGATGCTCCTCAGGCCTCCACAGCACCATCCTAGGGAGGCGTAGTTCGGGTACAATCAGTACCTGACCTGGTATACTCGTTCTAACTCTTCTTCCTCCTTTTTACTTTCTTTCTTCTTCTTTTTGTTTAGTTATGGATATTAGGATTGTGTTTTTATTGGTGATCATCTTGAGTTGAAATTTGGGATGCTGTTGAGCCATTGATGGCCATGATCACCATTTTTGTATTTCTGTGGATATTTGTGTGTTTTGCGTTGGTGATCACTCTCAGCTCCCAATGAGGACATTATGAGATTTAGGTGTGGGGGTGCGGTCATCTCCCCTTTTGTTCTTATTTTTGTAAAAATTTATCATTTTTGCGTAAATTTTTCTAATTTTTCTTCTTTTTGTATAATTTTTCTTTTCCTTTTGAATTTAGGAGAGTTTTATACTATTTTGATCAGCCTTGATATCCAGTACATTGACTATTAGCTCGTATATAAGTATAATATGCATGATAGATATTCATCCCTAGTCTGTCGTTTTAGGCCTCAGTTCTAACCCCAACAGTCCATTGTAACTTTGTAATCCAGTCCTGACTATTATACTATCATTACCTTATATTCTTAGTTTTTCGTGATCGGCTCTCCCACTTGCCTACTGCATAGTTCCCTTTGTATGTGCTTGCACCGCCTTTTCCAAAAACAAAAGCAAAAACAAACAGATTCAAGCGCTACTGGGTGTATCCCTTTGAGGTGTGGCAAGAGTTTGTAATGAAAAAATTAATGGAAAGAGAAAAAAATGGGGAAGGAAAGAGTTTGGAATGATAAGTACCCCTTTGAGGCATGTGCTACTGGGTGCTATCCTTTAAGGCAATACTGCTACTGGGGAAGCTTGTTTTCCATGCTAGCAAATCAATAAGGTAGCTTGTGTCAGTTAAGTGGGACTGAGTTCGATTTCGATAAGCCAAAGTCTTAGGGTGATGATACACTTGCACATCAGGTACCAGGATGGATTCAATATTCTCATGCATCGTATGGTGAAAAGCTGATGTCTGGATGCCATTCTTTGGGATGATGTGTCCTGAAATGCATATGATGCTTGTGTACAGACTGATATTTGAGCTACTAGGGAGTTTTGGCTGATCCGATTGTGTACAGTTTATCCCAATGCATATATTATATTTTGTCATTTTTATTTTTCAATTTTGGTTTTTCTTTTCTATGTTTTTCCTTTTTGAGATTTTGTGGGTATATCTTCTGCAAACCCTCACGAGACCTTACTGGTCCACTTGGGGGAACCAAGGGGTTCAAAGGGCTTGTTGCATACGCTAAATGCAACCGTGATTCCTACGAAAATGAGTTAGGTCCTTAAGTTAATTTTTATTTTGTTTTGCTCGAGGACGAGCAAAAGATAGGTGTGGGGGTGTGATAAACGATAAATTGTCCCATTTTACGTACCTTTTTCGCCCACTTTTAGCTTGTATAATAACTTAATCTTTAGGTTTTTTACTTGTTTTATTTATATTTTGTAGGAAATAACTCCAAATCAAGCAAACGTCATGGAAAGGGACGAAGATGGGACAAAACGAAGAAAAACAGCGAAAATCGATGAAAACCGGCAAAAAAGGACAAACCGGGGGGCCGGACCACCGTGCCAGTGAAGTGGCACGGTCGTGCCTTCCCCCCTGTTTATCGTTCGCTCGGTTTTCTATTTAAGGCCCGTTCGGGCGTTTTTACGAGGGGTCGTTCGGGAGTCGCACGGGGGCTTGTTTGGGTATCTCTCTGACGATTTTTAGGGTAGTTTAGGTTAGATTTTAGTTAATAAGGAGGATTAGTTTAGGATTGAAGATTGTAATCTTGGATTCAATCTTTGGATTTCAAGTTCCTTCATCAATTCAAGACTAAGTTTTCTTCCCGTTTCTCTATTTATTTCATTGATGTTCTTATTTATGTTTTGTTGGTTTAATTCTTGTATTTGTTTTGTTTAGTTTATCTGTTTAGTTTTCATTGTTGATTTATGTTATTCAGCTGTTTAGATTTATTTTATTTCATTCTCTTTGTTTTGTTTTTCAAGTTTATGTTCTTGTTTGTTAGTTTAGGTTTTCATGTGTTTGTGATGTTTAATTGGTAGATTGTGTTGGCTTGGATTGTGATTAGCCTCTTGATGGCTAATTAGTCTTGTATTTGGGCTAACCATACCCAATCTATGCCTAAAACTTAGAGTTTTTCTTCACGCCCACCAAGTGTTCGATGAAATGTTTGAGAGAGCTTTCGTCCATATTTTTGGGCGATTGACTTATGCTGAGAGGTGAGTTCAATTAGCTGGTGTGGGAAAGGCAATAGCCGAGTTCGGGACATGAAGATAGTACCCGAATCGAGCTAGGTCCGGGGTTGCTAGTTTTGTGGTCTAATTGGGCTAATCCCATGAAAATAGGTGGTTAGACTAATTAGACTAGCTCATGACCCTTGAGAGAGGGCTTGAGTGGTCTTTGATGATGCAACCGACTATCTTTAGTTCGTGATGTAGTTTGGATAGGTTAGGACTCGTCTCGATTAGTTGGTTCATTCATTGGTCAAATCACAACTTCAAGTCGCTGTTTCTATGTTTGTTAGCGTAGTTTAGTTTATCCTTTGTTTTCCTTTGATTTCGCCTAGCTCGAGACGCTTTAGTTAGCCTTGGTAATTGGAAACACAATTCCCTGTGGACGACACCCCAAGTACTCAACGATACACCTTGCACTTGGGGTTTATAAATATTAAAACTCTGTTTGTTTTTTCCCTAACAGTCCACAGCCATATGATCATCTATCGCTTTGTGCAATTATAGACGATTGCATAGGAAAACCTTAGGTTTTCATTCTAGAGCCCCCATGCCTACATGAAGTAGAAACTCCTATCGCTCTTATTATGCCAGTCAATTGAGAGGAAGAGGTCCATTGCATACGACATACTAATGTTAGGTACACCAGGTACATAATGTGTATATATAAAATTTCCTTCTATCATTGTTAATCAAATTATCACTAAATCTTGATGTTTGCTTCAGGTACAAGAGAAGGAGGTGGATTCTTCATCACTGGCATCATTGCTTAACTTATCATCATCCCATTTAACGTGCTTTGTACTAAATTCACTACCTAATATGTTCATCATACTTATATGAACTTCTTCCACAGTGATATAGTTTTCAATTGTTAATCATATTATTTATGCACGAAATTGCCGTATATTTGTTTTTTTCATTGGGTTTTCCCCTTCTCTTCACTAACTTATAGTATTAATTATATCCACACCAGTTATCTATTTATTTTTTGATAACATATATGGCCATCAATTGCCCATTTAAACATGCTCCGAGCTTTTGCACGGGCCCAGACTAGTTCTAGTAAGTTAGCTAATGAGTCCCTGCTAAAACCACTAATTGGAGAGTTTATTCATTTTACTAACTTTAATCCTCAATGAAATTTCTTTTTCATTTTATAGCAACTAGTGCAAATTTCTTTTTCGTTGGCCCTGGCCTATTCTTTTCATTGGTAAATAGAGGTTGGGAAAAGTATAAGATTGGGTAGGATTGAGAATAACCTTTTTTTTTTTGGTTTTTGGGGAAGAATGGGGAAAGAATAGGAAAAGTTGATAAAAAATGGAGATGTTGTAAAGGAATGAAAATGAGGGGGCAAGGAGACTGTAAAGGATTAAGAAAGATTGTAAAGAATAGGTATAAGTAGGGTAGGGCTACCAAAAATTGGGACAGGTTGAGATTTTTTTGTAATTGATTAGAAAAAATTGCTATAAGTTGAAAAAGATTGGGCAGAGTTTAAAAAGGTTAGTAAATATGTATTTACCAACCCAAAAAAAAAAACCCTGTTATCGAATTTTATTAAAAAGTTAGCTATCCATGAGGCTACACTTTACTTTGAAAAAGAAAAAATAGAGAAAAAAGAACACAAAACAAAACTAGACTTTCCTA
The DNA here is from genome assembly GCA_029747015.1 of Carnegiea gigantea. Lineage (NCBI taxonomy): Eukaryota > Viridiplantae > Streptophyta > Magnoliopsida > Caryophyllales > Cactaceae > Carnegiea > Carnegiea gigantea. The sequence goes on along the minus strand of JAKOGI010002610.1, from coordinate 59,787 downwards.
TTCATGAAAATAAAGGACAAAATTATCATGATGAATTGTCACACACTATATGCTTATTTTGCATATTTTGTGATTGCATACATGGCGTAACAATTGACAATTGGATGTATTATCAATTTTATATGTCAGGGACAATCAGTATCAACAATTTATGAACCAACGGCAACTCAATTTCAATTAACTAGAGAATTTATTTTTTAAAAAAATATCAATACCATATAATAATTCCATTAAATATCTTTTGTTTAAGATATTAATAAAAGTTTTATAATTTTATTGAATTTTTCTATTCTATAATATTCTAAATTCGCTAATATGTGCTACAAATTTGATGATGGAAAAGTTGATATTATAACCAATGGATTTGATGATGGCATAATTGGGCCTAGGTATTTTTTTAGGTGGTTTATCTGACTAAAGGTTTTTGTGAAAAAAAAAAAGAAGAGGTGATTATATTTTAATTTTTCATATTAATCGAGTTCTTCTCTATTATCACATTAATTATTTTCTTACCACCTTGACACTGATTTTATTTAAATCATTTTATAAATTTTAGAGCAAAAGCTAGCTATTTGTTGAGCCAACACTTTACTTTGAAAAGAAAAAAATAAAAGAAAAAAAACAAATAACAAAACCATTGCTTTCCTATCTAGGAAAATAAAGAACAAAACTATCATGATGAGTTATCACACACTATGCGCTCATTTTGCACGTTTTGTGATTGTATGCATGGGGTGACAGCTGTCAATTGGATATAACAATAGAAGATATCTTTGCTTCCTTGTCAATTTTATATGATAAGGAAAATAAGTATCAATAATTTAAGAACCAATGACAACTCAATTTTAATTAACTAAGGACTTGATTTTCTAAAAAATAGCAATGACATAAAATACTTCCACCAATTAATTTTTGTTTAAAAATATTAGGTTTTGCCTATGCCTTTGCATGGGCATCTAAGTGGTAAAAATTAATAAAAGTGAATGTCAACTTAAATATACAATTCACGTTATATAAGTGCAATGCAAAGAAAAAAATATTTTTCTATTTAGACAATAATTCATAGGGAAAGTGCCCAAAAAGTGTTGCACCAATTGGTAGCGGTTCATACAATTTTTTTAAGGACCTATAGGTGTTAATTTAATGGGAATCCATTGTCTAAATTGTATTTTGGAGGGGCATAGCAGGGGGAGAAATGGCGGTTGAGATGTCAAAATTACCGTTGAGGTTGGAGTATCATTTTGAAACATATTATTTGGCTTTTGTCAGTTCCTTATTACGAGAACAGTTAAGGTGGAGAGGGAAAGTAATGAGAGAGAAGCAATAGGGGAAAGGGAGGGGTTATCGTTGAGGCCAATTTCGAAGGTAAGTGTTGTATTTAGGAGTACTTACCCACAAGAGGGGGTGAATTGTGGTGTTCGATTTTCGCGTACTTACTGGCAAACACCCTCTTGATTGCAGAGGTTGTTCTCGAATTACAAACAACCTTCTGACTTGTTTGCACCAGATGTTTTCAATTTGCTCAAAGGCGAAAATCAAAGTAATAAATGCGGAAATAAAGCACACACAATTTTTACGTGGAAAACACCTCTAGCCCAACTGATGTGTGAAAAACCACGACCTACCTCGTGTAGGATTTAACCACTTTCACTAACGGGCTTCACACGTTACAAATGTAACACACCTTGTTACAACTTGCAACCACGTAACCTTCTTTTCTAAGAAATGTTACACCACGTCCAAATCTCACCAGATTGGACACGTCCAAAGTCCACACGACTGAGGACCACTCACTCACTTTTCTGATCCAAGATCAAGGTTACAAAACACCTTACGGGAGTGCTTCTGATTTAAGCATATGTAAGGTACAATGAGGTCCTAGTATGCCAATATCTTGAAAGCTCAGCTTAAACACAACTTGTCTCGGTTTTTTTCTTTTCTCAAGAGTAGCTCGAAAAATTCTTCTCACTAGAAAAACCATTTTTGCACTTCTCCCTTTTTGCGTATGTTGTGTATGTTTCTCGTTTTTTCTCTTCTTCAGAATGGGAGTGAAATGTTGAGTTTTTAAACAAAAAATCCAACGGTCAAAAACAAGGAGAAGTGATAAAATCAGCTATGTTTAGCAAAGAAAGATTTTTGCTTAGCACAAAGAATTCCAACGGCTAAAAGATCAATGAGGGTAGAGTTTTCCCAATATTGTAGGGATTTGATTTTTGGAAGATAAAAGTCTATCTTTTCCCCTTTAAAAATAGCCGTGAGATACATGGGAAAGAATCTCAGCTTTGAATTTTGAATTGATCACTTCCCAAAGGATAAGAAAGAAATATTTTCGATTTTGGTAAATATTTTCCAAAATTAGTTTTACAAATCTCCCAAGGGATTTTCATATCAAAAAGATTTTCTACAGCTTAAATTGCTATCTTGGAATTTTATCAAAATATATTAGAGCTTTTGGCCAACCAAAATAAGTTTTCCAAAGTAACCGGGTTTGGCCGTTGCAATTCAGAAACACCCTAGGTACCCTGTTTACAGGGTTGTTCAAACTTGGTGTTCTGAAACAAATAGCGCAACCGATTCAAGAGTGGTTAGTTAGAGACTTTTCAAGATTGGCATATTAACAAGAGTCTAAAAAATAAAACCTAAATTACCCAAGACATCTTGTTGTAAATCCAGTCATTTTGTTCAAGATGAATACGCTGCCCCAGCCACCTAGACCAACCTGTTTGCCAGGTTGTTCTTGTATCGCTTGAGTTCAGAAAGGCCTGTTTGCTGGATTATCCTTGAAACACCTAACCTGTTTGCCAGGTTGTTCATGTATTGCTTGAGTTCAGGAACTGATCTTAACACACAGTCAACTCATTGAGGTGGTGTTCTTGACTTGAGCGTGAGTCATCAAGGTATGAGACCTGTTCTTAAGACTTGTTCTCAACATTCAGCAAACAAGTTAAGAGGCATATTGAAAATAACAGTGTATGCCTGTTTGGAGAACTTTGTTTGGAGCAACATTACTTAAGAGCATTTTACACATGGGTTTGTTGTCATCAAAACTGAATATACTAATTCAACAATTTCCCCCTTTTTGATGATGACAAACCAAGTGTCCATATTGACAAAAAACATTTAATGCTGATAGGGATCCACGTAGGTACAAGGAGTTAGTCAGGGTCAGGTTCATTCGTCACACTTTGTCAATAGGTTACACAATTCTTCCCCCTTTTGGCATCATTAAAAAAACAAGAACAACAGGACGGTTGCAAGAAAAGCATATAAAGCATTGCAAATAGATATTTCATTAAAAAAAAAAAAAACAGTACAATGCCAAACCAACAAAAAATAGATATTGACAATCAGGGAGTAGGGGGTGGTTTAGTTTGCAGAGGGGGAATGCTGGGGGCAAGGGTGGAGAGAAGGGCAAGCAAATCTTCATGGCGTTTGGCGGAGAGAGCTTGTTCCTCAGCAAGAGCAGCCTTGATGGCTGAGAGCTTATCCTTGAGGCGAGCATTGTCCTTAAGAACAGCCTCAACCTTGATGGAAGGTTGCCCAGAAATAGGTGGTCGAGGTGGTCGACGACCCTGTTTGGAGACTGACCATTCGCCAATCTCATAGCCACACCCGAGCAGGGTGTCAATCCCAATCTCATCAATGATTTGGGCCGCCACTCTCCGTGTGAGCAATATCCCAAAGTGCTCAAACACCCTTGTCAGCAGAAACCCATAGCCAAGATCATGTGCCCGGGTGGTGTTCGCAATTCGCCCTATGTGGCTAATCATAATTGCAGGGAGGTTGATTGGTTCCTCCCGATCCAGTAGATCCATCAGACATTGATCGAGGGCATCTGCTGAGTTTCACCCTTGACCTCGCGGAATTATGTTCTTGATGGTGAACATAAACAGTAGTTGGTGCAGGGAGGTCATTTCACCCTTCTTAACCTAGAGGGGTGTTCTCAGGCCCTGTTTCTGACTGAGGCGTTGGGACACCTCAAGGAGTCTGGATGTTGCCAGGGCAGTTTTGACTTCCCTCACATACACAGCAAAGCCTTGTGAGGGCACACCCAATATTTTCCCAAGTGTGGGCGCATCAATCTTAATGCCTTGCCCATTTACCAAACTTGTCACCACCCCTTTGGTGACACTGCAGTTGGTGTAAAACTCAGCCAACTCAGGCACAGAACACCCCAACTGGGCGTTTGCAACAAAGTCGAGCCAGCCTTGGGCTCGCTACTTGCTCAGGAACACCCCCAGACCATGTTCCTCAAAAAAAACGTATATTCACTACCTTCCCCCTGACGACATTGCGCTTAAGCAATTGTGCATGTTTGTCAGACATAGGAGAGGGAGTGGACTTCTTTGGGCATTTGGGAGGAAGAACAGAGGTGGTAGTGTCTGGTAGGGGAGCTGTTCTGGGCTTTCCTTTGAGGGGTGAGGTGGCAGGAGAGGGCTTCATAGCAGGTTTAGAGGTGGATTTTGGAGGAGCTTGATCTTCAGAGGACTCGGAGAACACCGGTGTCCCCTGTTTGAAAGAGGTGCTCTCAAAGTCAGAACTCGAGAACTCCTTGGTAGAAGAAGAGGAAATCTCCTCGGTAATTGGAGCAGAGGGTTTGGAGATACGGGGAGCAAATTGAAAAGCAATTCTGGCAGATTTGCGAGAAGGCTTGGAGGATTTGGGAGAAGAGGGAGTTTGAGAGGGCTGAGACCTTGGTTGTGGCCTTGTTCTTGGCGTTCTGCTGCACCTGGCCACTATTTTTACCCTTTTCCTTTTCTCTCCGGTTTGAGCAACCGGAGTAGTGAGTTCAGCCTCAGGAAGAGAATCCTTCTCCTGACTCTCCTCTGATGTCTCATTTGAATTCCCTCGTAAATCGACATTCAAATCCTCCACACACACGGCGTCAAAAGAGTCTTTCCCTGTTTCTGACACTGTTTCAGGAAACAGCCCAAAAGAACAGGGTTCGAAATTATGACTAAACCCTTCAGGGGTTTCCAAGATTTTGTCTTGAGGTCTCGATGGTGCACCCTCCGACTCTACTTTAAGGGGATATGCAATCGACCCCACAAGAAACACCAATTCCCTTCCACAATTGAAGGGAATATCGTCCATCCCTATCCCTACTGATTTTAGGGACAAGCTTTTCAGAAATCTGAAAGGCTTATACAGGATTGGGCGCGGGGGAGCAGGAATTGAGGACGCACAAACCATGGCTTTTGAGTTGGAGGTGTGGTTGGAAGCCATTGTTGCTAGAGGAGAGAGATTAGGGTTTTAGGCTGTTTGTGGGGTTTGTTTCTGAAAAGAAGAACTGAGAACAGGGCATTTAAAGCGAGAGAGAGGGCACCCCAAAAACTTTTAAAGATCTCTTGATTTGCAACGGGTGAGAACATTAAAAGCGTGTGCCCTGGGAAGGAGGGAGGTTTAAAGAGAACACATTCCCATATGCATTGAACAACCAAGGGACGTACCTGTTCTTTCCGCTCGATCAAGATACCTGCCTGTTCTTTGCCGTTTGATTTTGACTCATTTGAACTGGGGATGGCAGAGTTGCTCCAGTGACCCTTAGTACATCCCCTTATGCTACACTCTTTTAAAAAACACGCAATTCGAGTGTATGCACTCATTGTACATAAATCACATCAGTTGCTAATGAGATTTGCAAACAAGGGAAGAGAACAAGGTGTAGAGGTTGTTTTTACCAAACCTAGTTCATGTCTTGGAAACAAGTATCTCAGGGTGTTCTTACCAACCCTAATTCCAGTATATTTCTTTCAAATTAATCTCTAGCTAGTGCCTTAGTGAATATATCAGCAATTTGATTTTCCATTGTGCAAAAATTCATAGAAATTAAACCCTTTTCAACATTATCTCTTAAGAAATGATGTCGAATGTCAATATGCTTTGTTCTTTTATGTTGACATGGATTTTTGGCAATGTTAATTGCACTTGTCTTATCACAAAAAATAGGAATGCATCCAGTGTCAACACAAAAGTCCTTAAGCTGTTGTCTTGTCCACAATAGTTGAGCACAGCATGAAGCTGCTGCAACATATTCAGCTTCTGCTGTGGACATGGCAACTGAATGTTGCTTCTTGGTAGCCCAAGATACCAAACAAGGTACAAGAAAGTGAGCCATACCTGAGGTACTCTTTCTATCAACTAGGAATCCCGCGTAGTCAGCGTCAGCATATCCAACAAGATCAAAATTGCAACCTCCAGGATACCATAAAGCTAAATTGGGTGTATGTTTCAAATATCTTAGTATCCATTTAACAGCCTTAAGATGAGTTTTCTTAGGATTAGACTGAAAACGGGCACATAAACCAACACTAAAAACAATATCTGGCCTACTAGCGGTTAGGTATAGGAGTGACCCAATCATGCCCCTATAGAGTTTCTCCTCAACTGAGGGACCCCCATCATCCATAACCAACCTGGTTGAAGGAGAAATAGGAGTGTCTACGGGTTTGGCCAACTCCATCCCAAAACGCTTAAGTAGCTCCTTAATATACTTTTGTTGATGGATCATGGTGCCGTTTGGAGTTTGCTTGATTTGTAAGCCTAAGAAAAAGTTAAGCTCACCCATCATGCTCATCTCAAACTCACTCCTCATCATATTTGAAAAATTCATTGCATAAATCATGATGAGTTGCACCAAATATAATGTCATCAACATATATTTGGACAATCAATAAATGTTCCCCCTTAGATTTTAGAAACAAGGCATCGTCTACCTTGCCTCTTCTAAACTTATTTTCAAGTAAAAAACTTGATAAACGTTCATACCAAGCTCTAGGAGCTTGTTTTAAACCATAAAGAGCTTTGTCTAGTTTGAAAACATGGTTAGGAAATTCACTGTTTTCAAAACCAGGGGGTTGTTTGACATACACCTCTTCTTTAAGATATCCGTTTAGGAATGCACTTTTCACGTCCATTTGACATAGCTTGATTTCCATATGAGCTGCAAAGGCTATTAGGATTCGAATAGCCTCAATTCTAGCAACTGGTGCAAAGGTTCCTTCATAATCGATCCCTTCTTCTTGGTTATACCCTTGAACAACCAGCCGTGCCTTGTTCCTAGTGACTGTTCCTGACTCATCCAGTTTGTTCCGGAACACCCACTTGGTTCCAATGATTGTTCTCTCTGCAGGTTTAGGTACCAGGTGCCATACCCTGTTTCTTTCAAATTGATGGAGCTCTTCTTGTATTGCCGTGACCCAATCTGAATCTGCAAGAGCTTCATTCACATTCTTTGGCTCAATGTTAGAGAGAAAAGCATAGAAAGCACGGAAATTCTTAAGCTTAGACCTAGTTTGCACTCCACTATTAATATCAGACAGAATTTGATCAAGGGGGTGTGAACTATGGTGCTTCCATGGTCGTGGAGTAAGTGGATCCACAGACACATCCTCTACTCTAGCCAGAATATTTGGAGAATCAGGCTCACGAACACCTCCTGAGCCTGTTTTTGCACCTGTTTGTGAGCCTGTTCCTGAAGAATATGGTCCCGAACAGGGTTCAATGGTGTTCCCCCCTGTTTTGTGTTCACCTTGCCTGCCGTTTTGAGGAACAACTTCTGGGCCTGTTGTCTCCATGTTATTCTTACATTGTCTCTCATGGAGCAACACTTCTGTTCGAACAAGACCTAATTCAAATTCTTCCTCCTGTGCATTATTCTCACTCAACGAGTTAGATTCATCAAAAAGCACATGCACACTTTCATCAACGCACAAGGTTCTTTTGTTAAAAACTTTGTATGCCTTGCTGTGAGAGGAATAACCTAGAAATATTGCCTCACCACTCCTGGGATCAAACTTTCCTAAAGCATCCTTCCCATTATTATGCACAAAACACCTACAACCGAATGTTCTTAAATGCATAATAATGTTGGGCTTTCTGCCTTTGAAGAGTTTGTAGGGAGTTTTGTTCAAAATAGGTCTAATCATACATCTATTCATAATGTAACATGATGTGTTCAAAGCTTCTGCCCAAAAGTTCCTAGGGAGACCACTAGCAATAAGCATTGTCCTAGTCATGTATTCTAGGGTGCGGTTTTTACGCTCAACCACCCCATTCTGTTGGGGTGTTCTTGGGGCCGAGAAGTTATGATCAACACCATGCGTATTACAAAATTCTGTAAAATTTGCATTTTGAAATTCAGTACCATGATCAGACCTCAAGCTAACCAATGAGTGTCCTACTCTCTTTTCAACCTTTTTGAGAAGGGCAATAAAATTCTCAAAAGTTTCATCCTTGGAGGCCAAGAACAGGGTCGAAGTAAATCGAGAGTAATCATCCACTATGACAAGCACATACCTCTTCCCACCTCTACTTGTTATCCTCATAGGACCACATAGATCAATGTGTAGTAATTCAAGAGGTCGGGTAGTCCTAACACACCTTTTTGATTTAAAAGACAATCTGACTTGTTTTCCTTTTGCACAAGCTTCACAAACCTTGTCATCATTGAATTTGATGGAAGGTAGTCTAACAACTAGGTCTTTGGAAACAAGTTTGTTCAAAAGAGTGAGACTTGCATGACCTAGTCTCTTGTGCCAGAGCATTATATCATCATTTAAAGCGCTCAAACAAGTCAGGTTGTTTTGGGGAAGTGTGGAAATACATACTTTGTAAACATTTTATGACGCTTCCCCTTCAATACAACGTCTCCTGTGTTGGCATTGACAACCAAGCAATGTGTTCGTGAGAACACCACTAGATTGTTCTTGTCACACAGTTGGGACACATTTAGTAAATTATGCTTTAAACCATCAACTAAGTGCACATTATCAATTGAGTGGGAGAGAGTTTTACTAATGCTACCTATACCAACAATTGTCCCAGACTTGCCGTTTCCAAAAGCCACGCCCCCACCGGTTGAAGCTGTAAGTGAGAGAAAGTTTGATTTTTTTCCGGTCATATGCCGCGAATACCCACTATCAACATACCACAGCTGCCTGTTTTCAAGGTTATTTTCTGAGCTATTTACCAGGGTGTTTCTTACCCTGTTTGCTGGGTTGTTTGTGGGGTTGTTCTCTCTCACTTCAGCCTGCAAAACAAATCAAGGGTTAGTTTTGGAAACCCAGATCCACTTGGGTCCCATTCTTTTAGACAAATAAAGCTCATCTTTTCTAATCCAGATTTGTTTCACATACCTTTCATTCTTTTCAATGGCATACCTTCTTGAAGGACATGAATATTGATAGTGACCAATTTTACCACAATGAAAGCAAACAATGTTTTCAGGTAATCCCACATACTTTCTATGGATTGGGTAAATGGTTCGTTTAGGCTTATATCCAAGTCCCTTTTTGTTTCAACTGTGGTGAGTGTTTAACCAATTCAATGCTCTTGAGGACTTGTTCCAATGCTTGGTTGCGACAAGCTTGGTTTCCAGGTTTTCTATATTAGTATGCAAGCTCTTGTTCTCTTCGAGCAAAGACTCAACCATTCCTTCCACCTCAAGGAGTTTTTCCTCCACTCGAGAATAATCGCCCTCTTTTATAAAGAGGTTTTCCTTGAGCATGTTAATATTTTCATATAAGCCCAGTTTTTCATTTTTAAGGGTTTCATTTTCAAGTTCTAGGTCTCGGACATCTCGTTTCAATTCAGCACAAGTATCCATCAAGGTATACAAAAGTTTTTCGAGAGTTACTTTATTGAGACCACGTACCTTGTTCTTGAGATCAGTCAAGCTATTTGTGGATTCATCATCTGAGTCTGAGTCACTTTGTACCATGAGAGCTACAGCATCTCCTTCACTTTCAGATTCACCTTCATCCTCAGAAGAGTCTCCCCAGACAGCAAGCATAGCCTTCGAGAATTTTTTTGCCTGAGCTGTTCACAGGTTGTTTTCAAACCTGTTTTCTGGGTTGTTCGAACTCCTGCTCTTCTCGAAGCAGAGGGCAGTTTTTCACAAGGTGATCTGATTTGCCACATTTAAAACACCCTGTGAACTGTTCTCGGGGGGTGTTTCTGGATTTACTGAAGTCCTTTCTTTTGCTGTTTTCTTTGACCTTTTTGAAGAATTTCTTGAACTTTCGTGTCATTAAGGCCATCTCTTCATCTTCAAGATCAGAGTCATCATCCTCTTGTGCTTTCAAGGCAAGCCAACGATCCTTCTTCTGCTCCTCCTTTTGTTGTGAGTTCTTTCTGAGTTCATAGGTTTGAAGATTATCAATCAACTCGTCGAGGGTGATCTTGTTCATGTCTTTAGCTTCTTGGATGACTGTCACCTTCGCTTCCCAAGACCGAGGCAAAATCCTTAGAATCTTCCTCACCAGCTCTTCTGTGGTGAAGAATTTTCCCAGGGATTTTAGCTCGTTTGTTATGTGGGTGAAGCGTGTGTACATATCCATCACGTTCTCACGATCACCCATATCAAGCAACTCATATTGCCTCATGAGTAGCTCAATACGTGACAGTTTGACTTGACTTGTTCCTTCATGAGCTACTTGGAGGGCATTCCATATCTCCTGGGCTGACTCACACTCCGAGATACGTGTATATTCATCTGGACCTAGGCCAAAATATAATAGCTTCTTGGCCTTGGCATTCTTTTTCATTTTCTTATAGTCTTCAACATCAAACTCTATGGGTTCCTTGGGAACCTTCTTACCATCTTCAAGCACCTTGGTGGGAACAAGGGGCCCGTTCTTGATGAGCATCCATAACTCATAATCTTCTGCCTGAATATAGTTCTCCATCCTATTCTTCCACCAACTATAATGTTGGCCGTTGAAATAGGGTGGACGAGTAATGGATTGCCCTTCAAGAATTCCTTGTGGTGTACTCATCTTCAGAATCTCTCAAGGTGTTAGCCCTTTTGTGAGAGAACCTGCTCTGATACCACTTGTTGAATTTAGGAGTACTTACCCATAAGAGGGGGGTGAATTGTGGTGTTCGATTTTCGCGTACTTACTGACAAACACCCTCCTGATTGCAGAGGTTGTTCTTGAATTACAAACAACCTTCTGACTTGTTTGCACCAGATGTTTTCAATTTGCTCAAAGGTGAAAATCAACAAGATAAATGCGGAAATAAAGCACACACAATTTTTCCGTGGAAAACACCTCTAGCCCAACTAAGGTGTGAAAAACCACGACCTACCTCGTGTAGGATTTAACCACTTTCACTAACGGGCTGAACACGTTACAAAGTAACACACCTTGTTACAACTTGCAACCACGTAACCTTCTTTTCTTAGAAAGGTTACACCACGTCCAAATCTCACCAGATTGGACACGTCCAAAGTCCACACGACTGAGGACCACTCACTCACTCTTCTGATCCAAGATCAGGGTTACAAAATACCTTACGGGGGTGCTTTTGATTTAAGCAGATGTAAGGTACAATGAGGTCCTAGTATGCCAATATCTTGAAAGCTCAGCTTAAACACAACTTGTCATGGTTTTTCTTTTCTCAAGAGTAGCTCGAAAAATTCTTCTCACTAGATTCAGGTTAAGTTCTGTTTGAGTTATGTTTGGGTTGATCAATTTCGGTTCAGGTTTAGCTTCGATTCAGGTTAAGTTCAGGGTTGATCAAATTTGGTTCAGGTTCAGGTTCGGGTATGGTTTCAGGTGAAGTTTGGATCAGAACTTCAGATCAAGCTCGTTCAGGTTGATTTGGATGCGGATCCGGTGAAAGTCATTTCGGGTAGGTTTCGATTAGGGGTTCAGATCAAGTTTGGGTCCGGTATAAATTGGATTGGTTTACTTTTGGATCGGCTTATATTTCAATTGAGTCAGTTTGTATGTGGTATGAGTTTGATATCTTACATGCTTACATAAGGCATAGAATATTGGATGAATTAGAAGTTCGTTATAAGACCATGAATTTCAATTGGGTTAATTTTTATTCTCCTTCTAATTCGTCCAATATTACATTTTAATTGGGTTAGTTTTCAATCTTGCACCAAAAAAAAGCCATATCAATTTGAATTTTGAATGGGTATAATTCCCTCCTTCTAATTCGTCAAAGATTTAGTCTCAATTGGGTTACTTCCAATGCCTCACACAATAACGTAACCAAGTAGATGAAGAAATAGTGCTGTAAATCTCACGATTCCCCAACTATCAAATCAAAGATTTTAAAAACAAATCAAAGAGTTGTATCTAATCAATATAAACTATAAAATAATTTTAACTACTTGGTTCTCTATTTTCATTTTTGTTGCTGAAATATGTCAAATCCTTATTAAGTCATTTGCCTCCAAAATCGCAAATGCATTATTTCATCTATTCAAAGTAAGGTTTTGTTATATGCTTTCCCCTTTTGCATCCTAAATATTGAGTGAATAAGATTTCTAAAGTTCGTGCCTTTGAAGATTTCAATGACACGCATGTTTCATTCAATTTATGGGTTTTTCAAACGGCAAAGAGAGAGAGGGGATGATGAGGGAGAAGTGTTCTAATGAGAAAAATGTTTTAATAGGAGACGTGCTTTAGTGTGAGAGACAGTGAAAAAAGGGGTCTAATCATTGTGCCAAACTTTTGGTCTGAACATCATCTAAATTTATACTACTAATAACTTAAGGATGATGAAAATTAAGTTCAAAATGAGAGGGTTGATAGAATTGATATTCAAAACTTAAAGGATGTTAAGTGCAAAAAAACCCCTTGAAATCCCATAACAGGGAAGGCTGTTGAGCCTTCATCATCTGCAAATTTAAGATAACATATTATCACTCAATAACAATCACTAATTTTAGTTCATACAAGGCACAGCCATATAACTACTAATTCTACCACATTCTTTGCTTGAAAATTGGAGAAGTCCTTTCATTTTATGATCTCCATATTTTATCTGTCTTACCCTTTTTTCAGTTCCTTTTGGGTTGCTTTCTACTATTGGTTTTTTTTGGGGGGTTTGCTTTTTCTTTTATATACTTGAACTCTATTCATTTATGTAACTTCTAATTTTTTGCTCATTTATTTTTTCAATATAATTATTAAAATAGCAAAATAATAAGTGTCTTTTCATAAGACAATTTCTAAGTGTCTTGTTTTTGTTTAAAAATCATATTATCATATATTTAAATTGATAAAAATGGTATAATTGAACAGTAAAAGCACACTACAAGTTATAAAATGTTTAAAATAACCTTTTTATCCATAAGCTACTAGCTTTCTAAAATACATACATCAGATGCCTTCACAGATAGGGTTAATTCGAATATGGTCTAATTTAATATTTTATCGGCATAGCCGACAAGTATTTAAGGTTAGGAAATTCATAATTTTAAGCATAATTATTACAAATTGGTGATTTTAAATGATAGAATATATTAATTTCAGATGAGACAAGATATTTAAAAGTGTCTTGCCGTAAAACATATATCATCACTCATTAAAATATAACACGTGTATTTTTTTGAACCGGAAGATTGTGTTTTTGATTATGACTTTGTAGTTAACTTTGAAAAACTTAGAATTATTAAATTTTGAGAGTTTATGATGAATCTTTCACTTATATTTAATAAATCTTTAGTTGCAATATATAAATGATGTCCCTTTTATTTTCGCAAGCAAGGAACCTTTTAAACGGTGTACAAAGCGATGTATAGCTATGTATATGATAGCTAGACACGATGAAAAGGGAAGAATTTGATTTATTTGAAGGACTTTGCCAAATGATACTTGCCTCACAAGTGTGACTGAAAACGGATGTGAAATCTTATGCAGAAAAAAAGGGATAAATGCGTTAAACATTCATTTGTCATCCAGCATCTACAATGTGGTCCTAATGCAAAGAAATATATTGTTGAATGTCAAAATAAAACCTTAATTACAACAAAATCTAACTTCAAACATATTGAGCATATGAGTTTCCATACCAAATATTTTTTTAATCGAAAAAGGAAAGCTCATTAATGAAAATCAACTGCAAACATACTTGGCCATTTTGCTATGCTTGACTGTATTGTTTCTTACTTTGAGTATCCACACTTCATCTCTTTTATTTTTAGGGACACTACTAATCAATGAGTTAGTTATGTTTGTGATGTAGGAAATTACTTGACAAAATATGGTGGTTTTCTACAGCAAAGTAGAATCAACATGATATTAATCATGGTGGTCATTTTATATTACTCCCTTTTCTAAAGAAATAGGGGGGACAGAAAAACCTTCCGTAGTAACAATTGTAGCATTTAAGCAAAAATTGTTCACCTTTGATTTTCACATATCCTCCCAATAATTTATGCCAATTGTCAATTACCCTAGATCTACCATTATATTAAAAAATATACAATCTTTGGATATATTTCAACTAGAAAAAATGACATTTAGGCATTTGATAAATTTACTTACAATTATGTCCAATGAATGTTTTGAATGTTAGGTTGTCAAATTATTGTCTGAATAGAAAAATATTTTTTTCTTTGCATTGCACTTATATAACGTGAACTGTATTATTAAGTTGACATTCACTTTTATTAATTTTTACCACTTAGACGCCCATGCAAATGCATAGGCAAAACCTAACATTTTTAAACAAAAATTATTTAGTGGAAGTATTTTATGTCATTGCTATTTTTTAGAAAATCAATTCCTTAGTTAATTAAAATTGAGTTGTCATCGGTTCTTAAATTATTGATACCTATTGTCCCTTTCATATAAAATTGATAAGAAAGCAAAGATATATTCTATTGTTATATCCAATTGATAGTTGTCACCCCAGGTATACAATTACAAAACGTGCAAAATGAGCGCATAGTGTGTGATAACTCATCATGATAATTTTGTCCTTTACCTTCCTAGATAGGAAAGCAATGGTTTTGTTATTTATTTTTTTTAATTTTTTTCT
>JAKOGI010002610.1:32500-40000 GCA_029747015.1 Carnegiea gigantea | reverse complement strand
TGCTCGATGGATATTACAAGTGGGAGACAGTGAAGTGCAAGGAATTGCTGTTTCAAATGATGGAGAGCCTAATTGGATTAAGATATCGGAAGAATTCCTCATACAGAATGACGGCAATGGTTTGCACAATTTGATCACATCAATGTACCCTGATTTTGATACTCAGTATGAATATTGGTCATATCTTCGAGAACGAGGGATTCTTGCGCCGACAAATGATAATGTCGATGAAATAAACAGAATCATGTTGTCATGCTTCCTGGAGATGTGAAGAGCTATTTGAGTTGTGATAGTCTTTCAATCGCAAATGATTGTGGTCCTTTCAGCGACATGGAACCTCCTGAATTACTGCATTCCTTAAAGATTTCTGGATTGCCAAATCATTGTTTAGATCTTAAAGTTAGTGCGTTGCTTATATTATTAAGAAATTTGAATCAGTCCATAGGGTTGTACAACGGTACTCGCTTGGTTGTCAGTAAGCTGGGTGATAGAGTGATTGAGGCCAAAGTAATATCTACCTCAAAAGTTAGAGACACTGTCCTAATGCCCAGAATCGATTTAACATCATCCAATCTTTCAGATCTATAACTCAGAAGACTGCAGTTTCCTCTAAAACTGGCGTTTGCAATGACAATCAACAAAAGTCAGAGGCAAACTTTGAATAAAGTTGGTGTATACCTTCCAAGACCCGTGTTCAGCCACGGTCAACTTTATGTTGTATTGTCACGTGTTTCATCCCCTTATGGATTAAAAGTACTACTTTGTAATAAGAGAGGAGTTCCAGTAGATGTTCCAAAAAATGTTGTGTATAGGGATGTATTGAACCATTTGTAGATTATTTTATCATACAGTTTATTCATTTCACCTATTACATTTTGTATGCTTAGTTAACCTATTTTCAATCATACAACAATTGTGTAATTTATAGTAATGTACTTCCTTTCATAAATACGTTGTGGTCAATTCTTTATTATCATATCATACTATCTGCTTTAATTTCTTTAAGATTACAGGCATGGCATCTTCAGCACCTACATTTATGCCTGTATGCACCATCAACCCTTGCAATAGATCTATAACATTGATAGTTCGGCTCATGCGAGCAATGTCTGTTCGAGTCTATAGGCGACGGACAGTATGGAAAGTTATATTTATGGACTACCAGGTATTAGATTAGTGTGTTCAATAAAGTCCTCATCGTATACATGTGTGTTGCTTCTGAATTCATTTTATTATTTTATAGTGTGATGAGATATTCGGCATCATAGAAGGCAATGCCGATATCACTTGATGGAGGTCCATACTTAGTGCTGGCAAGGTTTATCACATATCCGGACTCTCAATTAATGCTGCTGTAGATGGCGAACGGAATGTGGTGACCAACCTTTAGAAATAGGTTTTCACGCCGAGAACAACACTTCTTGGTATTATTGAAGAATGTCAGGATATTCCCTACCACCACCGACCTCCTTTCCTGTCATTCACCGAGATCCCTCGACATCTTCAGACACCTGATAATGTTGTTGGTATGTATTGTTTGCACAGTCAAGTTTGCTGTCTAAATTTATGCATACATTTCTTCTGTATTCTTTACAATGTTCTCATTCCCTGTTGTTCTATAGACGTCATAGGGATGGTAGTAGCTATACATCCTTTTGAAAGGACCAGAGATAGAGACACTGCACTACGGGAATTATTACTTTGTGACATGCAGTATGTATTGTAATTAGTTAAGATTTCTAAAGATTTATTATTACATTTTAATTGTATAAAGATTAGTACATATGATACATCTGTGCATGATGCTCCCATTGAGACTGACTTTATGGGGAGATTTTGCGGAAGTTGAGGGCATCTATATTCAACAACATTTGACTGCTGAAAATATACTTCTTGCTTTCAGAGTGCACATTAGAAATTATGAAGGTAACTTTACGTTCACTTGATATCATGTCATTCACAAAACTGTCTAATTTCCATAACTCTGATTGTATATTTCAGTAATACATTTTCTCTCCTGCAATATAACTGTAGAGATATCAGTTTCTGCTTTGCCTGTTAGTAGATTGCTAATAAACCCAGATATTGAAACAACAGCAGACTTTGAAGGATGGTATACACAACATGTTACATTAATTTATGTTTTCTAATTCTATACACCTTATACACTTGACCTCACACGTGTTACTTTTCTTGTATGTATTAGGTACTTTGGCACTTTAGGTGTGATGAAGCATTTCGATTTCATACGTATGAGAACATTATGCATTTGCCATCTAGAGAAATTGTTTGCAGCTAAACGGATTAGATTATATGAATATGCTACTGTGCCAAATGTAAGCTAAACTTTTATTCAACAACTGTTCCTTATGCTTACATACACTCATTCAATATCACATAATTTTCATATTTTATTATATCCAGGTTAGATATTTCCGAATTTTTGCATATATTGCTGAAATCCACCCGCTGCTTTACGACGCTTGCACTAATTGCAACAAAAGTGTCCACACTTATGTATTCATGCCGCACATGCCGATCACCAAGTTTGGCTCGAAACAGGTGTACTTCTATGATTTTCTGTTGTTTCATAGTCTGTTATGCTTTCCCAAATTTTTGTTTGCATTAGTGTAACCATCACTTTTTAATTCAAAAATACAGGTCCATCTTCAGAGTTGTGTTACAGGATATTACAAGTTGTAAAGAGCTCACTGTTCTTTATTAGAATGCTCGAATTCTTTTACATACGACCACTACACAATTGGATATGTATGCAGTGCAGGTATTCTCATTGTCACTCCTTGTCATGTTCACCCAAGTTATTGTCCACCGTTGCCTAACTTGTATTACTATTGTCCACAGTCATATGGTCATCTATCGCTTTATGCGATTATAGATGATTACATAGGAAAACCTTGGGTTTTCATTCTAGAGCCTCCACGCCGGAATGAAGTAGAAGCTCCTATCACTCTTATTGTGCCAATCAATTGGGAGGAAGAGGTCCATTACATACGACATACTAATGTTAGGTACACCAGGTACATAATGTGTATATATAAAATTCCCTTCTGTCATTGTTAATCAAATTATCACTAAATCTTGATGTTTGTTTCAGGTACAAGAGAAGGAGGTGGATTCTTTATCACTGGCATCATTGCTTAACTTATCATCATCCCATTTAACGTGCTTTGTACCAAATTTACTACCTAATATGTCAATCATACTTATATGAACTTCTTCCATAATGATATAGTTTTCAATTATTAATCATATTGTTTATGCACGAAGTTGCTATATATTTGTTTTTTTTGTTGGGTTTTCTTCTTCTTTTAACTGACTTGTAGTATTAATTATGTCTACACCAACTATCTATTTATTTTTGGATAACATATATAGCGATCAACTGTCCATTTAAAAATGCTCCGAGCTTTTGCACGGGCTCAGACTACTTCTAGTAAGTTAGCTAATGAGTCCCTGCTAAAACCACTAATTGGAGAGTTTATTCATTTTATTAACTTTGATCCTCAATGAAATTTCTTTTTCATTTTATAGCAACCAATGCAAATTTCTTTTTCGTTGGCCCTGGCCTGTTCTTTTCATTAGTAAATAGAGGTTGGGAAAAGTATAAGATTGGGTAGGATTGAGAATAACTTTTTTTTTTGGGTTTTTGGGGAAGAATGGGGAAAGATTTGGAAAAGTTGATAAAAATTGGAGATGTTGTAAAGGAATGAAAATGAGTGGGCAAGGAGACTGTGAGGGATTAAGAAAGATTGTAAAGAATAGGTCAAACTAGGGTAGGGCTGCAAAAAATTGGGATAGGTTGAGATTTTTTTTGTAATTGATTAGAAAAAATTGCTAAAAGTTAAAAAAGATTGGGAAGAGTTTAAAAAGGTTAGTAAATACGCATTTACAACCAAAAAAAAAAAAACCCTATTATCGGAATTTTATTAAAAAGTTAGCTATCCATGAGGTTACACTTTACTTTGAAAAAGAAAAAACCGAGAAAAAAGAACACAAAATAAAACCAAACTTTCCTATTCATGAAAATAAATGACAAAATTATCATGATAAATTGTTGCACACTATGTGCTCATTTTGCACATTTTGTGAGTGCATACATGATGTCACAATTGACAATTGGATGCATTATCAATTTTATATTGAAGGGACAATCAGTATCAGCAATTTATGAACCAACGGCAACTCAATTTCAATTAACTAGAGAATTATTTTTTAAAAAAATATCAATAACATGTAATAATTCCATTAAATCTCTTTTGCTTAAGATATTAATAAAAGTTTTATAATTGTATTGAATTTTTCTATTCTATAAAGTCTAATATTCTAAATTCGCTTATATGTGTTACAAATTTGATGATGGAAAAGTTGATATCGTAACCAATAGATTTGATGATGCCAACATTGAGCCTAGGGATGTTTTTAGCTAGTTTATTTGACTAAAGGTCTTTGTATTAAAAAAAAAAAAAAAGAAGAGGTGATTACCTTTTAATTTTTCAAATTAATCGAGTTCCTCTCTATTATCACATTAATTATTTTCTTACCACCTTGACACTGATTTTATTTAAATTATTTTACAAATTTTAGAGCAAAAGCTAGCTATTTGGTGAGGCTACACTTTATTTGAAAAGAAAAAAATAAAAGAAAAAAAACAAATAACAAAACCATTGCTTTCCTATCTAGGAAAATAAAGGACAAAATTATCATGATGACTTATCACACACTATGCGCTCGTTTTGCACGTTTTGTGATTGTATACATGGGGTGACAACTGTCAATTGCATATAACAATGGAAGATATCTTTGCTTCCTTGTCAATTTTATATGATAGGGACAATAAGTATCAATAATTTAAGAACCAGTGGCAACTCAATTTTAATTAACGAAGGAATTAATTTTCTAAAAAATAGCAATGACATAAAATACTTCCACTAAATAATTTTTGTTTAAAAATATTAGGTTTTGCCTACACCTTCGCGTGGGCATCTAAGTGGTAAAAATTAATAAAAGTGAATGTCAACTTAAATATGCAGTTCACGTTATATAAGTGCAATGCAAAGAAAAAAATATTTTTCTATTCTGACAACAATTCATAGGGAAAGTGCTCGAAAAGCGTTGCACCAATTGGCAGCGGTTCATACAATTTTTTT
Organism: Carnegiea gigantea; assembly: GCA_029747015.1. NCBI lineage: Eukaryota > Viridiplantae > Streptophyta > Magnoliopsida > Caryophyllales > Cactaceae > Carnegiea > Carnegiea gigantea. The sequence goes on along the minus strand of JAKOGI010002610.1, from coordinate 34,832 downwards.
AAGGAACTATAGGTGTTAATTTAAGGGGGATCCATTGTCTAAATTGTTTTTTTGAGGGGCATAGTAGGGGGAGAAATGGCGGTTGAGATGCCGAAATTACCGTTGAGGTTAGAGTATCATTTTGGAACATATTATTTGGCTTTTGTCAGTTCCCTATTAGGAGAACAGTTAACGTGGAGAGGGAAAGTAATGAGAGAGAAGCAATTGGGGAAGGGGAGGGGTTATTGTTGAGGGCAATTTCGAAGATAAGGAATAAGGTCTCGATAGAGGAGAAGGGACGGGCTTATAGATAGAAGCATGGTGTTTGGCTTGTGGAGGTGGTTGCTGTTGAATGTGGAGGGTAACAAAGGGGGTGACATTGGACACAACATCCTAGTGGCGTACGAGATGTAGGAGGGTTAAGTTCGGTTTGGGTTTTGTTTGGGTTGATCAATTTTGGTTCGGGTTTAGCTTTGATTCGGGTTAAGTTTAGGTTGATCAAATTTGGTTTGGGTTCGGGTATGGTTTCAGGTGAAGTTTGGATCAGAACTTCGGATCAAGCTCGTTCAGGTTGATTTGGATGCGGGTTGGGTGAAAGTCGTTTCGGGTAGGTTTCTATTAGGGGTTCAGATCAAGTTTGGGTCGGTATAAATTGGACTGGTTTACTTTCGGGTCAGCTTATATTTCAATTGAGTTAGTTTGTATGTGGTATGAGTTTGATATCTTACATGCTCACATAAGCCATAGAATATTGGATGAATTAGAAGTAGGTTATCAGACCATGAATTTCAATTGGGTTAATTTTTTCTCCTTCTAATTCATCCAATATTACATTTTAATTGGGTTAGTTTTCAATCTTTCACTAAAAATTAAAAAAGCCATATCAATTTGAATTTTGAATCGGTATAATCCCCTCCTTCTAATTCGTCCAAGATTTAGTCTCAATTGGATTACTCCCAAAACCTCACACAATAACGTAATCAAGTAGATGAACAAATAGTGCGGTAAATCTCACGATTCCTCAACTATCAAATCAAAGATTTTAAAAACAAATCAAAGAGTTGTACCTAATCAATACAAACCATAAAATAATTTCAACTACTTGGTTCTCTATTTTCATTTTTGTTGCTGAAATAAGTCAAATCCTTATTAAGTCATTTGCCTCCAAAATCGCAAATGCATTATTTCATCTGTTCAAGTAAGGTTTTTCAAGTGGCAGAGAGAGAGGGGATGATGGGAGAGAAGTGTTCTAATGAGAAAAATATTTTAATAAGAGACGTGCTTTAGTGAGAGAGTCAGTAAAAAAAGGGTCTAATCATTGCGCCAAACTTTTGATCTGAACATGATCTAAATTTATACTACTAATAACTTAAGGATGATGAAAATTAAGTTGAAAATGAGAGGGTTGATGGAATTGATATTCAAAACTTAAAGGATGTTAAGTGCAAAAAAAACCCCTTGAATGTCCCATAACAGGGAAGGTTGTTGAGCCTTTATCATCTACAAATTTAACATAACATATGATCGCTCAATAACAACCACTAATTTTAGTCCATACAAGGCACAGCCATATAACTACTAATTCTACCACATTCTCTGGTTGAAAATTGGAGAAGTCCTCTCATTTTATGATGTCCATAATTACCTAACTGATCCGATCTGGTATTTAAAAATTGTTTGAAGTTATTCGAAAGTGACAGTTAACCAAGCTGAGGAATAGACATTAATTCAAAGATCTCATTTATATGCTCTACATCAGCGGACAGGGAAGAGCATGGCTACTGAGAACTAAGCGATATGTTTTATTGGATTCAATAGTAGGATGCCGATACAACTTTAATTGAAGGACCTTACTTAAAAGACCTAAATGGCTTTATATGCTAATTAACTGGATTTATTGGAAAATAAAAAGTTTGAAAATTGCCGGCCTTTATGACTCGAGGGATGCTGATCGATCAAATTTGTAGCACATAACATAAGTAGATGAGATCATTAATTCCCCGCATAGCATCAAACTGGTTTGTTGTTCATTCGTCCACATCTACGACGAGCAGGGGAGCAAAACGATCAATGTTTGGGGCAAGTGCCCTAAGAAAACTCTCCCTAGCTGTTGAAGTATATCTTTTAAGAAAAGTAGTAGTTTTCATGCTAAAGAGAGCAACTGAGTTGGTGTCAAGCACAGAGTGCCTAAACATGACATCAGTATTCTCAGTACCGCAGGGTCTTCTGCATCAACCACGATCCAATTCCAATCATCTTCATCAGTTCTCCAAAATTTTCCATAGTGTTCTGACCTTATGAAAATGGTTCCATTCGGAGCTGGGAAGATTTGTTGCACCACCTGCGGATCCTT
>JAKOGI010002610.1:12500-27500 GCA_029747015.1 Carnegiea gigantea | reverse complement strand
TCCGAGCTCTCAGTTAATGTTGCTATAGATGGCAAACGGAATGTGGTGACTAACCTTTACAAATTGGTTTTCATGCAGAGAACAGCATTTCTTGGCGCCATTGAAGAATGTCAGGATATTCCCTACCAGCACCGACCTCCTTTCTTGTCATTCACTGAGATCCCTCGACATCTTCGAACACCTGATAATGTTGTTGGTACGTATTGTTTACACGGTTAAGTTTGCTATCTAAATTTATGCATACATTTCTTCTGTATTCTTTAAAATGTTCTCATTCCCTATTGTTCTATAGACGTCATAGGGATGGTAATAGTTATACAACCTATGGAAAAGACTAGAGATAGAGGCACTGCACGGCGGGAATTATTACTTTGTGACATGTAGTATGTATTGTGATTAGTTAAGATTTGTAAAGATTTATTGTTACATTTTAATTGTATAAAGATTAGTACATATCATACATCTGTGCAGAATGCCCCCATTGAGACTGACTTTATGAGGAGATTTTGCGGAAGTTGAGGGCACCTATATTCAGCAACATTTGACTGCTGAAAATATACTTCTTGCTTCCAGAGTGCACATTAGAAATTATGAAGGTAACTTTACGTCCACTTTTGAATACAGTTTATGAGGGTGTGAATTGTGAGACCCATGCTCTTTTAGAGCACTGGGATTTCTGTGCTAAAGATGTTAATGAAGCATATGATTTTTTTGATTGGTTGGCTTGGGATACTTATGAATTTGAAACTAGTTGTTCTGATTCTTGTACCCCACCCCCTTGCATCCCTAATTATACCCCTCCTGTGTGCGAAATTTTCCATTGTTCTGATGACGCTAGTAATTCTTATCCCTATTATATTTCTAAAGAAGGCTTTGCTAGACTTAGCAATATGATAGAGACAATGAATAAGCAACAAATTGTGTTTGCTAATAAACTGCGGGAGTATAACCTATCAGCCGAGACTGACCTTAGTTGTAGTACTCCTAGACTTGATGTCAATCTGTGTGATGATGGTGCATCTTTTCCTGCTCTAGAGTCCGGACTAGAGGACGTACTCGACCCTCCCTTGACTACTTTACTCACCGTTGCTCCATCCTTTCCTAATACCCTTTGGGACAACACTGCGTTTATCATGACCTTTCCTGATACACCTTCCCCTTTAGCTCAGTCGACGGAGTTCGAGGTAGATGAGACCCTCGGCGTTAATGCTAGTGTTGATGAGGATGATACTTGGTCCGAGTCCGGCAATGTTCCTATTGAGGTGCATGATTTTCATGAGACTCCCACAGGGACTTCATGCGTGGATGTTGTGGTTGCAGGACCAACTAGTCCTGATTTTATTGATAATATATCCCCCAACTCTCTTGATACATTCCATACTTCCTCTTCATGTTCACCACCCTCCTATTCCCCTAAGTGTTGTGATATGTTACTTATCGATCCTCATATGATACTTGAGGGAAATGAGGTTGACTGTTGTAAGTCTCTAGGTACTTTTGGAGGGTATAACCCCTTTCTTGATCCTTATCATCTGTACCTAGAGGGCATGCCTGGAAAAATCATGTTGATTATTGCATTCGATTATTCTGATGATTTTCCCAAGGCATTTGATGGTTTTAAGAGGGCACTAACTTTGTTTGCTCCATTCTTACTAGTGTTCTCTTATTCACACCATTCTGAGATGCATGCAGCAATGCGTGATAAGCTCTGACGAGCTTTGACAGCATCCGAGTTGACGCCGCGAGTCCTGAGCGATGATGAGGAGTGGCTGATGCTCCTCAGGCCTCCACAGCACCATCCTAGAGAGGCGTAGTTCGGGTACAATCAGTACCCGACCTGGTATACTCGTTCTAACTCTTCTCCCTCCTTTTTACTTTCTTTCTTCTTCTTTTTGTTTAGTTGTGGATATTACGATTGTGTTTTTGTTGGTGATCATCTTGAGTTGAAATTTGGGATGCTGTTGAGCCATTGATAGCTATGATTACCATTTTTGTATTTTTGTGGATCTTTGTGTGTTTTGCGTTGGTGATCACTCTCAACTCCCAATGAGGACATTGTAAGATTTAGGTGTGGGGGTGGGGTCATCCCCCCTTTTGTTCTTATGTTTGTAAAAATTTATCATTTTTGTGCAAATTTTTCCAATTTTTCTCCTTTTTGTATAATTTTTCTTTTCCTTTTGAATTTAGGGAGTTTTGTACTATTTTGATCAGCCTTGATATCTGGTACCTTGACTATTAGCTCGTATATAAATATAATATGCATGATAGATATTCATTTCCAGTTTGTCGTTTTATGCCTCAGTTCTAACCCTAACAGTCCATTGTAACTTTGTAATCCAATTCTGACTATTATACTATCATTACCTTATATTCTTAGTCTTCCGTGATCGGCTCTCCCATTTGCCTACTGCACAGTTCCCTTTGTATGTGCTTGCACCCCCTTTCCAAAAACAAAAGCAAAAACAAATAGATTCAAATGCTACTGGGTGTATCCCTTTGAGGTGTGGCAAGAGTTTGTAATGAAAAAAATAATAGAAAGAAAAAAAATGGGGAAGGAAAGAGTTTGGAATGACAATACTGCTACCCTTTGAGGCAATACTGCTACTGGGGAAGCTTGTTTTCCATGCTAGAATCAATAAGGTAGCTTGTGTCAGTTAAGTGGGACTGAGTTCGATTTCGGTAAGCCAAAGTCTTAGGGTGATGATACACTTGCACATCAAGCACTAGGATGGATTCAATATTCTCATGCGTCGTGGGGTGAAAAGCTGATGTCTGGATGCCATTCTTTGGGATGATGTGTCCTGAAATGCATATGATGCTTGTGTACAGACTGATATTTGAGCTACTAGGGGTTTTGGTTGATCCGATTGTGTACAGTTTACCCCAATGTATATATTGTGTTTTGTCATTTTTATTTTTCGATTTTTATTTTTCTTTTCTTTGTTCTTCCTTTTTGAGATTTTGTGGGTATATTTTCTGCAAACCCGCACGAGACCTTACTCGTCCACTTGGGGGAACCAAGGGGTTCAAAGGGCTTGTTGCATACGCTAAATGCAACCGTGATTCCTACGAAAGTGAATTAGGTCCTTAAGTTAATTTTTATTTTGTTTTGCTCGAGGACGAGCAAAAGATAGGTGTGGGGGTGTGATAAACGATAAATTGTCCCATTTTACGTACCTCTTTCACCCACTTTTAGCTCGTATAATAACTTAATCTTTAGGTTTTTTTACTTGTTTTATTTATATTTTGTAGGAAATAACTCCAAATCAAGCAAACGTCACGGAAAGGGACGAAGACGGGACAAAACGAAGAAAAACAGCGAAAACCGATGAAAACCGGCAAAAAAGGACAAACCGGGGGGACCGGACCACCGTGCCAGTGAAGTGGCACGGTCATGTGGCACGGTCGTGCCTTCCCCCCTGTTCGTCGTTCGCTCGGTTTTCTATTTAAGGCCCGCTTGGGCGTTATTACGAGCGGTCATTCGGGAGTCGCACGGGGGCTTGTTTGGGCGTCTCTCTGACGATTTTTAGGGTAGTTTAGTTTAGATTTTAGTTAATAAGGAGGATTAGTTTAGGATTGAAGATTGTAATCTTAGATTTAACCTTTAAATTTCAAGTTCCTTCATCAATTCAAGACTAAGTTTTCTTCCCCTTTCTCTATTTATTTCATTGATGTTCTTATTTATGTTTTGTTGGTTTAATTCTTGTATTTGTTTTCTTTAGTTTATATGTTTGGTTTTCATTGTTGATTTATGTTATTTAGTTGTTTAGATTCATTTTATTTCATTCTCTTTGTTTTGTTCTTCAAGTTTATGTTCTTGTTTGTTAGTTTAGGTTTTCATGTGTTTATGATGTTTAATTGGTAGATTGTGTTGGCTTGGATTGTGATAGCCTCTTGATGACTAATTAGTCTTGTATTTGGCCTAACCATATCCAATCCATGCCTAAAACTTAGAGTTTTTCTTCACGCCCACCAAGTGTTCGATGAAATGCTTGAGAGAGCTTTCATCCATATTTTTGAGCGATTGACTTATGCTGAGAGGTGAGTTCAATTAGCTGGTGTAGGAGAGGAAATAGCCGAGTTCGAGACATGAAGATAGTACCCAAATTGAGCTAGGTCCGGGGTTGCTAGTTTTGTGGTCTAAATGGGCTAACCCCATGAAAATAGGTGGTTAGGCTAATTAGACTAGCACATGACCCTTGAGAGAGGGCTTGGGTGGTCTTTGATGATGCAACCGACCATCTCTAGTTCGTGATGTAGTTTGGGTAGGTTAGAACTCGTCTCGATTAGTTGGTTCATTCATTGGTCAAATCACAACTCCAAGTCGTTGTTTCTATGTTTGTTAGCGTAGTTTAGTTTATCCTTTGTTTTCCTTTGATTTCGCCTAGCTCGAGGTGCTTTAGTTAGCCTTGGTAATTGGAAACACAATTCCCTGTGGACGACACCCCAAGTACTCAACGATACACCTTGCACTTGGGGTTTATAAATATTAAAACTCTGTTTGTTTTTTCCCTAACAGTCCACAGCCATATGGTCATCTATCGCTTTATGCAATTATAGCCGATTACATAGGAAAACCTTAGGTTTTCATTCTAGAGCCTCCATGCTTGCATGAAGTAGAAACTCCTATCGCTTTTATTGTGCCAGTCAATTGGGAGGAAGAGGTCCATTACATACGACATACTAATGTTAGGTACACCAGATACATAATGTGTATATATAAAATTCCCTTCTATCATTGTTAATCAACTTATCACTAAATCTTGATGTTTGCTTCAAGTACAAGAGAAGGAGGTGGATTCTTCGTCACTGGCATCATTGCTGTTAAGCGATAAATTATCCTATTTTACGTGCCTCTTTCACCCATTTTTAGCTCGTATAATAACTTAATCTTTAGGATTTTTACTCGTTTTATTTATATTTTATAGGAAATAACTCCAAATCAAACAAACTTCGCGAAAAGGAGCGAAGACGGGATAGAGCGAAGAAAAATAGCGAAAACCGGCGAAAAACAGCAAAAACCGACAAAAAGGGCCGAACCGAGGGCCGAACCACCGTGCCAGAGGAATGGCACGGTGGGGCCGTGCCATGTGGTACAGCCGTGCCACCCTGGCACGGTGTGACAGTGCCACATGGCACGGTCGTGCCCCCAGGTTCGTCGGACGGTTTCGTGATATTCTATTTAAAGCCCTCTTCAGGCGTTTTTGCGGGGGGTCATCGAGGGGGTCGTTCGGGCTTCTCTCTGGCGATTTCTAGAGTAGTTTAGGTTAGGTTTTAGCAGAAATAAAACCTCAATATGAGGATTAGTTTAGGATTGAAGATTGTAGTCTTGGATTCAACCTTTGGATTTCAAGTTTCTTCTATCAATTCAAGATTAAGTTTTCTTTCCCTTTCTCTGCTTATTTCATTGTTGTTCATATTTATGTTTTGTTGGTTAAATTCTTATATTTGCTTTGTTTAGTTTATATGTTTAGTTTTCAATGTTAATTCATGTTATTTAGTTGTTTAGATTCGTTCTATTTCATTCTCTTTGTTTTGTTCTTCAAGTTTATGTTATTATTTGTTAGTTTAGGTTTTGATGTATTTGTGATGTTTAGTTGGTAGATTGTGTTGGCTTGAATTGTGATTAGCCTCTTGATGGCTAATTAGTCTTGTATTTGGCCTAACCATACTCAATCTATGCCTAGAGTTAGAGTTTTCCTTCACGCCCGCCAAGTGTTCGATGAAATGTTTGAGAGAGCTTTCATCCATATTTTTGGGCGATTGACTTATGTTGAGAGGTGAGGTCGATTAGCTAGTGTGGGAGAGGGAATAGCTGAGTTCGGGATATGAAAATAGTATCTGAATCGAGCTAGGTTTGGGGTTGCTAGTTTTGTGGTCTAATTGGGCTAACCCTATGAAAATAGGCGGTTAGGCTAATTAGACTAGCTCATGACCCTTGAGAGAGGGCTTGGGTAGTCTTTGATAGTGCAACCGATCATCTCTAGTTCGTGATGTAGTTTGGGTAGGTTAGGACTTGTCTCGATTAGTTGGTTCATTCATTGATCAAATCACAACTCCAAGTCGCTTTTTCTATGTTTGTTAGCATAGTTTAGGTTACCCTTTGTTTTCCTTTCATTTCATCTAGCTCGAGACGCTTTAGTTAGCCTTGGTAGTTGGAAACACAATTCCCTGCGGACGACACCCCAAGTACTCAACGATACACCTTGCACTTAGGGTTTATAAATATTAAAACTTTTTCATGCAACATGTTTTTGGCGCCATTGTCGGGGAATTGGCGTTTTCAATATCAAAGCCCACTTGAGTATTCGAGACTAGGCTTTTATTAAAAAAAAAAAAATTCTTAAAAAAAAAATTTCAATGGCAATTTTCCATTTTCTCCAATGTGAGCAAGAATTATTTCACCGTTATTGGGATCGTTTACATGCTTATCTTGCTCAATGTGCTTCTTGTGGATGTTTATATGGGAAATGGGAAATATTGCATGTTGTTGATGAGGGTATGAATTGTGAGACCCGTGCTCTTTTTGAGCATTGGGATTTTTATGCTAGAAATGTCGAAGAAGCATGGGATTTTCTTAATTGGTTGACTTAGGATACTTATGAATTTGATATTAGTTGTGCTAATTCTTATAACCCAGTCCCTTGCATCCCTGATTATGCCCCTCCTTTGTGTGAAACTTGCCATTGTTCTGATCATGATAGCACTTCTTGTCCTTATTATATTTCTGATTATGTCCTTGCTAGACTTAGTAGTATGATAGAGACAATGAAAAAGCAACAAGCTGAGTTTGAAAATAAAATGAGGGAGTTTGACCTATCATATAAGCCCAACCTTAGGTTTAGTTCTCCAAACATGATGTTTGTTTGTGTGATGATGGTGCGTCTTTTACTCCCCTAGAATCCGGACTAGAGGCAGTACTTGACCCTTCCCTAACTGCTCCATCCCTACCCAGTACCCTTAGGGATAACACTACGTTTAACATGACCTTGCCTGATCCACCTCTCCCTTTGGCTCAGTCGACGGAGTTCGAGGTAGGTGAGACCTTTACTGTTAACGCGAGTGTTGATGAGGATGATGTTTGTTATGATTCAGACAATGATCTTATTGAGGTGCATCATTCTGATGCGGCTCCTGTAGGGAGGTCTTATGGGGATGTTATGGTTACTATGCCAGATAGTCTTGATCTTGTTGAGAATGTATCCCCTGACCACCTTGGTACACTCCATGTTTCCCCTTCAGGTTCACCACCCTCCCTTTCCTTTGAGTGCCATAATTTATCACTCGTTGCATGTCATGATATGCTTGAGGGGAATGAGATAGACTGTATGGACTCCCTAGGTACCTTCAGAGGGTATGACCCCTCCCTTGATCCTTATAGCTTGTACCTAGGGAGCATGCCTGCGAAAATCATGTTAACCACCACACTTGATTTCTTCACTGATTTTCCAAAGGCATTCGATAAATTTAGGAGAGCACTTACTATTATTTCTGTATTCCTGTTTAAGTGCTCTTACTTACACCCATCTGAGTTGCATGCTCAGATGTTTGATAAGTTTCTACGAGCTTTGACGGCATCTGAATGGGTACCTTGGGTCATGAGATGAGGAGGAGTGGCTGATGCTCCTTCGACCTCCTACAGCACCATCTTGAGGAGGTGATAGTTTAGGTGCACCCAGCACCTAATCTGGTATGATCGTTCCACTTTTTTCTCTTTTTCCTTTTTCTTTTCTTCCTTTTTCTTTTTGTACATAGTTGTGGATATCTAGGAGCGTGTTTTTCTTTGTTGGTAATCGATTTTGAGGTGAACCTTGGGATGTTGTTGAGCCGACTGATGGCTATGATCACCTTTTTGTGCTTTTTTTAATAGTTGTATTGTATATGCTCGCTTTTGGTGTGTTAGCTTGTGTATATTTATGTTTTTCTTCTTTTTGTATTTTTGTATATTTTTGTGGTAGTGGTGACTCCTCAGTTCCCAATGAGGACATTGTGAGATTAATGTGGGGGAGGAGTAGTCTCTATGCCACCTTATTTAAGGGAGTTTCGTACCGTTTTGATTGGCTTTGATCCTTTGTACCTTAGCTATTGGCTTGTATATAAACATGATGTGTATGATAGATCTTTGTCCTAAATGAGTCATCCTAACTCCAATTTTAACCCCAATAATCCATTATACATGTGCAATCTAGTTCCTATTCTTACCATCATCATTATCTTAGGGTCTTAATCTTCCATGATCGGCTCTCCCACTTGTCTCTGCACACTACTATGCTTGTTCTTGGTTGGTTTCCACTTACAGTTCAAAAAAAAAACAAAAACAAAAGCAACAAAAAAAAAGGATCTATATTTATAAAAGTGGAAACCACCTTTAGTTTGGAAGGACAAGTGTCCCTTTGTAGCAATACCACTACTGGGAACACTTGATAGGCATCCCTTTGAGGCATGCGCTATTGGGTGCTACCCTTTGAGGCAATACTGCTACTGGGAAAGCCTTCCTTCCAAGTTAATAAGTTAATAATGTAGTTTGTATTGGTCTTGTGGGAGTGAGTTTGATTTTGACAAGCTTGAGTCCTAGGATGATGATACACAAGCACACCGTGCACATGGATGGATTCACAGTTTTAATGTATAGTGGAGTGAAAAGTTGGTGCTTTGATGTTGTCATGAGGATAAAGACTCTTGATGTGTACATTCTGTCCATATGCAGGTTAATATCGTTGTATGCATGGGTGATTTGCTTAGTTAGAATGTGTGCAGACTCCTCCCTTGTATATATTTGTGCTTTGTTTGTAAATCCATTTTATTCTTCTGTTTGTGTTTCTCTCTTCCTTTTCCCTTCTACTTTTTCTTTTTCAAAGATTTTGTGGGTATATCTTCTGCAAACCCTCACGAGACCTTACTCGTCCACTTGGGCGAACCAAGTGGTTTAAAGGGCTTGTTGCATACGCTAAATGCAATTGCGAATCCTGCGAAAGTGAGTTACGTTTCTAGATTAGTTTTCCTTTTGTTTTGCTCGAGGACGAGTAAAAGCTAGGTGTGGGGGTATTTGTTAAGCGATAAATTGTCCTATTTTACATGCCTCTTTCACCCACTTTTAGTTTGTATAATAACTTAATCTTTAGGACTTTTACTCGTTTTATTTATATTTCGTAGGAAATAACTCCAAATCAAGCAAACGTCGTGAAAAGGAACGAAGACGGGATAAAGCGAAGAAAAACAGCGAAAACCGGCGAAAACAGCAAAAACCGGCAAAAAGGGCCGAACCGAGGGCCGAAACACGGTGCCAGAGGAATGGCACGGTGGGGCCGTGCCACCCTGGCATGGTGTAACCATGCCACATGGCACGGTCGTGCCCCCGGGTTCGTCGGCCGGTTTCGCGATTTTCTATTTAAAGCCCTCTTCGGGCGTTTTTGCAGGGGTGTCATCGAGGGGGTCGTTCGGGCTTCTTTCTGGCGATTTCTAGAGTAGTTTAGGTTAGGTTTTAGCAGAAATAAAACCTCAATATGAGGATTAGTTTAGGATTGAAGATTGTAATCTTGGATTCAACTTTTGGATTTCAAGTTCCTTCTATCAATTCAAGATTAAGTTTTCTTTCCCTTGCTCTGCTTATTTCATTGTTGTTCTTGTTTACGTTTTGTTGGTTAAATTCTTATATTTGCTTTGCTTAGTTTATATGTTTAGTTTTCATTGTTAATTCCTGTTATTTAGTTGTTTAGATTCGTTCTATTTCATTCTCTTTGTTTTGTTCTTCAAGTTTATGTTATTATTTGTTAGTTTAGGTTTTGATGTGTTTGTGATGTTTAGTTGGTAGATTGTGTTAGCTTGAATCGTAATTATCCTCTTGATGGCTAATTAGTCTTGTATTTGGCCTAACCATACTCAATCTACGCCTAGAACTTAGAGTTTTCCTTCACGCCCACCAAGTGTTCGATGAAATGTTTGAGAGAGCTTTCATCCATATTTTTGGACGATTGACTTATGCTGAGAGGTGAGGTCGATTAGCTAGTGTAGGAGAGGGAATAGCTGAGTTCAGGACATGAAAATAGTATCTGAATCGAGCTAGGTTTGGGGTTGCTAGTTTTGTGGTCTAATTGGACTAACCCTATGAAAATAGGCGGTTAGGCTAATTAGACTAGCTCATGACCCTTGAGAGAGGGCTTGGGTAGTCTTTGATGGTACAACCGATCATCTCTAGTTCGTGATGTAGTTTGGGTAGGTTAGGACTTCTCTCGATTAGTTGGTTCATTCATTGGTCAAATCACAACTCCAAGTCGCTTTTTCTATGTTTGTTAGCATAGTTTAGGTTACCCTTTGTTTTCCTTTGATTTCGCCTAACTCGAGATGCTTTAGTTAGCCTTGGTAGTTGGAAACACAATTTCCTGCGGACGACACCGCAAGTACTCAACGATACACCTTGCACTTGGGGTTTATAAATATTAAAACTTGTTTTTCCCTAACAATTGCTTAACTTATCATCATCCCATTTAACGTGCTTTGTACCAAATTCACTACCCAATATGTCAATCATACTTATATGAACTTCTTCCACAGTGATATAGTTTTCAATTGTTAATCATATTGTTTATGCACGAAATTGCTTTATATTTGTTTTTTTCATTGGGTTTTTCCCTTCTCTTCACTAACTTATAGTATTAATTATATCCACACCAACTATCTATTTATTTTTTGATAACATATATGGCCATCAACTGCCCATTTAAACATGCTCCGAGCTTTTGCATGGGCCCAGACTAGTTCTAATAAGTTAGCTAATAAGTCCCTGCTAAAACCACTAATTGGAGAGTTTATTCATTTTACTAACTTTGATCCTCAATGAAATTCATTTTTTATTTTTTAGCAACTAGTGCAAATTTCTTTTTCGTTGGCCCTGGCCTGTTCTTTTCATTAGTAAATAGAGGTTGGGAAAAGTATAAGATTGGGTAAGATTGAGAATAACTTTTTTTTTTTTGATTTTTGGGGAAGAATAGGGAAAGATTAGGAAAAGTTTATAAAAAATGGAGATGTTGTAAAGGAATGAAAATGAGTGGGCAAGGAGACTGTGAAGGATTAAGAAAGATTGTAAGCAATAGGTATAAGTAGGGTAGGGCTGTAAAAAATTGGGATAGGTTGAGATTTTTGTGTAATTGATTAGAAAAAATTGCTAAAAGTTGAAAAAGATTAGGAAGAGTTTAAAAAGGCTAGTAAATATGCATTTACCAACAAAAAAAAAACCCTGTTATCGAATTTTATTAAAAAGTTAGCTATCAATGAGGTTACACTTTACTTTGAAAAAGAAAAAACAGAGAAAAAAGAACACAAAACAAAACTAGACTTTCCTATTCATGAAAATAAAGGACAAAATTATCATGATGAATTGTCACACACTATGGGCTCATTTTGCACATTTTGTGATTGTATACATGATGTAACAATTGACAATTGGATGTATTATCAATTTTATATGTCAGGGACAATCAGTATCAACAACTTATGAACCAACGGCAACTCAATTTCAATTAACTAGAGAATTTATTTTTTAAAAAAATGTCAATAACATATACTAATTCCATTAAATATCTTTTGTTTAAGATATTAATAAAAGTTTTATAATTTTATTGAATTTTTCTATTCTATAATATTCTAAATTCGCTAATATGTGCTGCAAATTTGATGATGGAAAAGTTGATATTGTAACCAATAGATTTGATGATGGCATAATTGGGCCTAGGTATTTTTTTAGGTGGTTTATCTGACTAAAGGTCTTTGTAAAAACAAAAAAAAAAAAGAAGAGGGGATTATCTTTTAATTTTTCATATTAATCGAGTTCTTCTCTATTATCACATTAATTATTTTCTTACCACCTTGGCACTGATTTTATTTAAATCATTTTATAAATTTTAGAGCAAAAGCCAGCTATGTGTTGAGCCAACACTTTACTTTGAAAAGAAAAAAATAAAAGAAAAAAAAACCAAATAACAAAACCATTGCTTTCCTACCTAGGAAAATAAAGAACAAAACTATCATGATGAGTTATCACACACTATGTGCTCATTTTGCACGTTTTGTGATTGCATACATGGGGTGACAACTGTCAATTGGATATAACAATAGAAGATATCTTTGCTTCCTTGTCAATTTTATATGATAACAAAAATAAGAATCAATAATTTAAGAACCAATGGCAACTCAATTTTAATTAACGAAGGAATTGATTTTCTAAAAAATAGCAATGACATAAAATACTTCCACCAAATAATTTTTGTTTAAAAATACTAGGTTTTGCCTATGCCTTTGCATGGGCATCTAAGTGGTAAAAATTAATAAGAGTGAATGTCAACTTAAATATACAGTTCATGTTATATAAGTGCAATGCAAAGAAAAAAATATTTTTCTATTCAGACAAGAATTCATAGGGAAAGTGCCCAAAAAGTGTTGCACTAATTGGTAGCGGTTCACACAATTTTTTTAAGGACCTATAGGTGTTAATTTAATGGGAATCCATTGTCTAAATTGTTTTTGTGAGGGGCATAGTAGGGGGAGAAATGGCGGTTGAGATGTCGAAATTACCGTTGAGGTTGGAGTATCATTTTGAAACATATTATTTGGCTTTTGTCAGTTCCCTATTACGAGAACAGTTAACGTGGAGAGGGAAAGTCATGAGAGAGAAGCAATTGGGGAAAGGGAGGGGTTATCGTTGAGGGCGATTTCGAAGGTAAGGAATAAGGTCTCGACAGAGGGGAAGGGACGAGCTTACAGACAGAAGCATGGTGTCTGGCTTGTGGAGGGGGTTGCTGTTGAATGTGGAGGATAACAAAGGGGGCGACATTGTACACAACATCCTAGTGGTGTACGAGATGTAGGAGGGTTGATGTGTACATGTGAGAGGTAAGTTGTTAATTTATCTCTAATTTAATTTGTAAATTTTGAATTTTTTTTGATGAATTTTGAATGTCAATGTGAAGGAAATGTGATGATGACAATGTAAGGGTTTGAAGTGATTGTGTTGGAATTGGAGAGTGGTGGTAGATTATGGGGTTTGAAAAATGGGAGTTGCATATTAGGTGGATTGGATAGATGTTGTGAGTTGTAAGTAAACCTGGCAAACATGTCATTCGGTTCGGGTCAGGTTAAGTTCGGTTTGAGTTATGTTTAGGTTGATCAATTTTGGTTCGGGTTTAGCTTCGATTCAGGTTAAGTTCAAGGTTGATCAAATTTGGTTCGGGTTCGGGTTCGGGTATGGTTTCAGGTGAAGTTTGGATCAGAACTTCGGATCAAGCTCGTTCAGGTTGATTTGGATGCGAGTCCGGTGAAAGTCGTTTCGGGTAGGTTTCGATTAGGGGTTCAGATCAAGTTTGGGTCGGGTATAAATTGGATTGGTTTACTTTCAAGTCGGCTTATATTTCAATTGAGTCAGTTTGTATGTGGTATGAGTTTGATATCTTACATGCCTATATAAGCCATAGAATATTGGACGAATTAGAAGTACGTTATAAGACCATGAATTTCAATTGGGTTAATTTTTATTCTCCTTCTAATTCATCCAATATTACATTTTAATTGGGTTAGTTTTCAATCTTGCACCCAAAAAAAAGCCATATCAATCTGAATTTTGAATGGGTATAATTCCCTCCTTCTAATTCGTCAAAGATTTAGTCGCAATTGGATTACTTCCAATGCCTCACATAGTAACGTAACCAAGTAGATGAACAAATAGTGCTGTAAATTTCACGATTCCCCAACTATCAAATCAAAGATTTTAAAAACAAATCAAAGAGTTGTACCTAATCAATATAAACTATAAAATAATTTCAACTACTTGGTTCTCTATTTTCATTTTTGTTGCTGAAATAAGTTAAATCCTTATTAAGTCATTTGCCTCCAAAATCGCAAATGCATTATTTCATCTATTCAAAGTAAGGTTTTGTTATATGCTTTCCCCTTTTGCATCCTAAATATCGAGTGAATAAGATTTCTAAAGTTCTTGCCTTTGAAGATTTCAATGATACGCATATTTTATTCAATTTATGGGTTTTTCAAAGGGCAAAGAGAGAGAGGGGATGATGAGGGAGAAGTGTTCTAATGAGAAAAATGTTTTAATAAGAGACGTGCTTTAGTGAGAGAGTCAGTAAAAAAAGGGGCCTAATCATTGCGCCAAACTTTTGGTCTGAACATCATCTAAATTTATACTACTAATAACTTAAGGGTGATAAAAGTTAAGTTCAAAATGAGAGGGTTGATAAAATTGATATTCAAAACTTAAAGGATGTTAAGTGCAAAAAAACACCTTGAATATCCCATAACAGGGAAGGCTGTTGAGCCTTCATCATCTGCAAATTTAAGATAACATATTATCGCTCAATAACAACCACTAATTTTAATTCATACAAGGCACAGCCATATAACTACCTATTCTACCACATTCTCTGCTTGAAAATTGGAGAAGTCCTTTCATTTTATGATCTCTATATTTTATCTGTCTTACCCTTTTTTCAGTTCCTTTTGGGTTGCTTTCTACTATTGGTTTTTTTTGGGAGGGGGGGTTGCTTTTTCTTTTATCTACTTGAATTCTATTCATTTATTTAACTTCTAATTTTTTGCTCATTTATTTTTTCAATACAATTATTAAAATAGCAAAATAATAAGTGTCTTGTCATAAGACAATTTCTAAGTGTCTTGTTTTTGTTTAAAAATCATATTATCATATATTTAAATTGATAAAAATGGTATAATTGAATAGTGAAAGCACACTACAAGTTATAAAATGTTTAAAATAATCTTTTTATCCATAATCTACTAGCTTTCTAAAATACATATATCAGATGCCTTCACCGATAGGGTTGATTCGAATATGGTCTCATTTAATATTTTATCGGCATAGCCAACAAGTATTTAAGCTTAGGAAATTCATAATTTTAAGCATAATTATTTAAAATTGGTGATTTTAAATGATAAAATATATTAATTGCAGATGAGACAAGACATTTAAAAGTGTCTTGCCGC
>JAKOGI010002610.1:0-7500 GCA_029747015.1 Carnegiea gigantea | reverse complement strand
TAATTACGCACGAGAGTCGTGAATCTATCGTTGCGGCCACGATCCATGGAGCAATGTTCTAGAATGAATGTAGTATTCTGCGCTTGCGTATAAACATGAGGTTGCAACGAATAGATGAACCCAACGAGACTATGCACATTGTAGAGGAATTTGCTCGATGGATATTACAAGTTGGACATGGTGAAGTGCAAGGAATTGCCGTTTTAAATGATGGAGAGCCTAATTGGATTAAGATACCGGAAGAATTCCTTATACAGAATGATGGCAATGGTTTGCGCAATTTGATCACATCAATTTACCCTAATTTTGATACTCAGTATGAATATTGGTCATATCTTCGAGAACGAGGGATTCTTGCATCGACAAATGATAATGTCGATGAAATAAACAGAATCATGTTGTCCATGCTTCCTGGAGATGTGAAGAGCTATTTGAGCTGTGATAGTCTTTCAATTGCAAATGATTGTGGTCCTTTCAGCGACATGGAACCTCCTGAATTACTGCATTCCTTAAAGATTTCTGGATTGCCAAATCATTGTTTAGATCTTAAAGTCAGTGCGCTGGTTATATTATTAAGAAATTTGAACCAGTCCATAGGGTTGTGCAATGGTACCCGCTTGGTTGTCAGTAAGCTGGGTGATAGAGTGATTGAGGCCAAAGTAATATCTGGCTCAAAAGTTAAAGGCACTGTCCTAATACTCAGAATTGATTTAGCATCATCCGATCTTTTAGATCTATAACTCAGAAGACGGCAGTTCCCTCTAAAACTGGCGTTTGCAATGACAATCAACAAAAGTCAGAGGCAAACTTTGAATAAAGTTGGTGTATACCTTCCAAGACCCGTGTTCAGGGTCAACTTTATGTTGTATTGTCACGTGTTTCATCCCCTTATGGCTTAAAAGTACTGCTTTGTAATAAGAGAGGAGTTCCATTAGATGTTACAAAAAATGTTGTGTATAGGGATGTATTGAACTATTTGTAGACTATTTTATCATACAGTTTATTTGTTCCACCTATTACATTCTGTATGCTTAGTTAACCTATTTTCAATCATACAACAATTGTGTAATTTACAGTAATGTACTTCCTTTCACAAATACGTTGTGGTCAACTCTTTATTATCATATCATACTATCTGCTTTAATTTCTTTAAGATTACAGGCATGGCATCTTCAGCACCTACATTTATGCCTATATGTACCATCAACCCTTGCAATAGATCTATAACATTGATAGTTCGGCTCATGTAAGCAATGTCTGTTCGAGTCTATAGGCGACGGACAGTATGGAAAGTTATATTTATGGACTACCAGGTATTAGATTAGTGTGTTCAATAAAGTCCTCATCGTATACACGTGTGTTGCTTATGAATTCATTTTGTTATTTTATAGTGTGATGAGATATTCGGCATCATAGAAGGCGATGCCGATATCACTTGATGGAGGCCCATACCCAATGCTGGCAAGGTTTATCATATATCCGGACTCTCAATTAATGCTGCTGCAGAAGGCGAACGGAATATGGTGACCAACCTTTACAAATAGGTTTTCACGCCGAGAACAACACTTCTTGGCATTATTGAAGAATGTCAGGATATTCCCTACCAGCACTCTGACCTCCTTTCCTGTCATTCACCGAGATCCCTCGACGTCTTCGAACACCTGATAATGTTGTTGGTATGTATTGTTTACACAGTCAAGTGTTGAGGAAAAAACAAACAGAGTTTTAATATTTATAAACCCCAAGTGCAAGGGGTATCGTTGAGTACTTGGGGTGTCGTCCATAGGAAATTGTGTTTCCAACTACCAAGGCTAACTAAAGCGTCTTGAGCTAGGCGAAATCAAAGGAAAACAAAGGGTAACCTAAACTACGCTAACAAACATAGAAAAAGCAACTTGGAGTTGTGATTTGACCAATGAATGAACCAACTAATTGAGACGAGTCATAACCTACCCAAACTACATCACAAACTAGAGATGATCGGTTGCACCATCAAAGGCCACCCAAGCCCTCTCTCAAGGGTCATGAGCTAGTCTAGTTAGCCTCACCACCTATTTTCATGGGGTTAGCCCAATTGGACCATAAAACTAGCAACCCCTGACCTAGCTCGATTCGGATACTGTTTTCATGTCCTGAACTTGGCTATTCCCTCTCCCACACTAGCTAATTGACCTCATCTCTCAGCTTAAGTCAATCGCCCAAAAATATGGATGAAAGCTCTCTCGAGCATTTTATCAAACACTTGGCGGGCGTGAAGGAAAACTCTAAGTTCTAGGCATAGATTGGGTGTGGTTAGGCCAAATACAAGACTAATTAGCCATCAAGAGGCTAATCACAATCCAAGCCAACACAATCTACTAATTAAACATCACAAACACATGAAAACCTAAATTAACAAACAAGAACATGAACATGAAGAACAAAACAAAGAGAATGAAATAAAACAAATCTAAACAACTAAATAACATAAGTCAACAATGAAAACTAAACATATAAACAAAACAAAACAAATACAAGAATCAAACTAGCAAAACATAAACAAGAATAAGATATGAAATAAAGAGAGAAAAGGGAAGAAAACTTAGTCTTGAATTGATAGAAGGAACTTGAAATCCAAAGGTTGAATCCAAGATTACAGTCTTTAATCCTAAACAAATCCTCCTATTGAGGTTTTATTATTGAGGTTTTATTTGCTGAAACCTAACCTAAACTACTCTAGAAATCGCCAGAGAGAAGCCCTAAGCCAACCCCCGTGCGACCCCCCGCAAAAACTGGCTGAAAAGGGCTTTTATTGCGAAACTAGGCCCGACGCACGGCCGTGCCACCACGCACGGCTGTGCACCAAGCCGTGCTGGCCGTGCGTGGCTTCGGCCACTGGTGCACGGCCGTGCATCCCTGCAGGACGGCCGTGCATTGCTGTTTTCTGCTGTTTTTCGCTGGTTTGTCCCATCTTCGCTCCTTTTTGCGACGTTTGCCTGATTTGGCATTATTTCCTATAAAACATAAATAAAACAAGGTAAAATCCTAAAGATTAAGTTATTATACGAGCTAAAAATGGGTGAAAGAGGCACGTAAAATGGAGCAATTTATCGCCTAACAAATACCCCTACACCTAATTTTTGCTCGTCCTCGAGCAAAACAAAGGAAAAACTAACTTAAGAACCTAACTCACTTTCGTAGGAATCATGGTTGCATTTAGAGTATGCAATAAGCCCTTTAAACCCCTTGGTTACCCCAGGTGGACGAGTAAGGTCTCGTGAGGGTTTGCCGAAGATACACCCATAAAATCTCAAAAAGGAAAACCAAGGAAAAGAGAAACAAAAATCGAAAAATAAAAAATGACAAAAGACAATATATACATCGGGATAAACTGTACACGTTCGGATCAACCAAAACCCCCTAGTAACTCAAGTATCAGTCTGTATACAAGCATTATATGCATTTCAGGACACATCATCCCAAATAATGGCATCCAGACATCAGCTTTTCACCCCATGATGCATGAAAACATTGAATCCACCCTGGTGCCTGGTGTGCAAGTGTATCATCACCCTAAAACTTGGCCTAGCAAAATCAAACTCAATCCCACGCAACTAACACAAGCTACCTTTTTGAATGGCTAGCATGGAAAGCAAGCTTCCTTAGTAGCAGTATTGCCTCAAAGAGTAACACCCAGTAGCGCATGCCTCAAAGGGGGTACTTATCATTCCAAACTCTTTTCTTCCCCACTTGTTTTTTTTCTTTTCTTTCCATTATATTTTCGTTACAAACTCTTGCCACACCTTAAAGGGATACACCCAGTAGCGCTTGAATTTGTTTGTTTTTGCTTTTGTTTTTGGAAAAGGGGGTGCAAGCACATACAAAGGGAACTGTACAGTAAACAAGTGGGAGAGCCGATCACGGAAGACTAAGAATATAAGGTAATGATAATATAATAGTCAGGATTGGATTACAAAGTTACAATGGACTGTTGGGGTTAGAACTGAGGCCTAAAATGACAAACTTGAGACGAATATCTATCATGTACATTATACTTGTATATGAGCGAATAGCCAAGGTACCAGAGATCAAGGCTGATCAAAATAGTACAAAACTCCCCTAAACCCCAAAAGAAAAGAAAAATTATACAAAAAAAAAGAAAAAAGGGAAAAATCTACACAAAAATGAAAAATTTTCACAAATAAGAATGAAAGGGGAGATGACGACCCCACCTCCACACCTAAATCTCACAATGTCCTCACTGGGAGCTGAGAGTCATCAGCGACCATAAAAACACACAAAAGTAAATAAAACAAAATCAAACACAAGACACATAAAACACAATAAACACACACAACAATCCTAAACCTGCACAATATATACACAGGCTAGTACACTCTCCCAAAAACACTCACTAAAATCAAAAATAAGACCACACATATATACAAAACTAACCACCAAAAACAAGGACATACCAAGCCATTAACACCACCAATCACAACACACAAATATCCACAACAACACAAAAACGGTAATCAGAGCCATCATTGGTTCAACAACATCCTAAATGTCAACTCAAGCTGACCACCAACAAAAACACAATCCTAGCATCCACAACTAATACAAAAGAAAAAGAAAGAAAATAAAAAGAAGGGAGAAGAGTTAGAACGAGGATACCAGGTCGGGTACTGATTGTACCCGAACTACGCCTCCCTAAGATGGTGCTGTGGAGGCCTGAGGAGCATCAGTCACTCCTCATCTCAGAATGATGTGAATAAGAGAACACTGGTAAGAATGGAGCAAACAAAGTTAGTGCCCTCTTAAACCCATCAAATGCCTTGGGAAAATCAGCAGAATAATCAAATGCAATAATCAACACGATTTTTCCAGGCATACCCTCTAGGTACAGACGATAAGGATCAAGGAAGGGGTCATACCCTCTAGAAGTACCTAGAGACTTACAACAGTCAACCTCATTCCCCTTAAGTATCACATGAGGATCGATAAGTAACATATCACAACACTTAGGGGAATGGGAGGGTGGTGAACATGAAGAGGAAGCATGGAATGTATCCAGAGAGTTGGGGGAAATATTATCAATAAAATCAGGACTAGTTGGTCTTGCAACCACAACATCCACGCTTGAAGTCCCTGTGGGAGTCTCATGAAAATCATGCACCTCAATAGAAACATTGCCTAACTCAGACCAAGTATCATCCTCATCAACACTAGCGCTAACACTGAGGGTCTCACCTACCTCGAACTCCGTCGACTGAGCTAAAGGGGAAGGTGTATCAGGAAAGGTCATGATAACCACAGTGGTGTCCCAAAGTGTATTAGGAAAGGATGGAGCAACGGTAAGTAAAGTAGTCAAGGGAGGGTCGAGTACGTCCTCTAGTCCGGACTCTAGAGGAGGGAAAGACGCACCATCATCACACAAATTGACATCAAGTCTAGAAGTACTAGAACTAAGGTCAGTCTCGGGTGATAGGTCATACTCCCGCAGTTTATTAGCAAACTCAATTTGTTGCTTATTCATTGTCTCTATCATATTGCTAAGTCCAGCAAAGCCTTCATTAGAAATATAATAGGGATAAGAATTACTGGCGTGATCAGAACAATGACAAATTTCGCACACAAGAGGGGCATAATCAGGGATGCAAGGGGGTGGGGTACAAGAATTAGAACAACTAGTTTCAAATTCATAAGTATCCCAAGCCAACCAATCAAGAAAATCACATGCTTCATTAACATCTTTAGCACAGAAATCCCAGTACTCTAAAAGAGCACGGGTCTCACAATTCATACCCTCATAAACTGTATTCAAAAGTTCCCACTTCTCCACATAAAAATCGCAATGAGCAAGAAAAGCATTTAATATATCATAATATCTCCAAAACAGTTCATGCTCATATTGAGGGAAGAGGGAAAGAGACATTTTTTTTTTGTTTTTTTTTTCAATTTTCAAATTTTTTTTCCGAAATAAAAGCCTAGTCCAAAAACTTGTCACGTTAAAGTTATTACCGCAAGTGCACGGTGCCAGTTGTAGCTAGCAACGGCAAGTACGAGTCGTGTCCACAAGGAACTTGGTTTTAGTCACCAGGTTGACTGCAACACTCAATTCAGGCAGAAGTTGATTCGGGTCGATGAAAATGAATACTATGGAAATTATCTAACTTAATGGTAGCAAAAATCTCAGGTTGGGATTCACCACACTATTATGGTCTTTGGATCAAACACTAAGTCATGCGAAGTCACCCTGCACAGATAGCTGAAGTGGAATGGTTACAAGTTAAAGCATGTCTATGCCTTCTCTCAAAGGTCACTAGACTGGTTGAGCAATCCTAGTTATCTATTTTCATGAAACTAGAATCAACAGAACCACAAAATCGGGTGACCTGCAATTCCCAATTGAAATCCTAACTATTTTCATGTTAAGTAATTCAATCGTTCACAAAGTGGCCCTAAATTAAGGATTTAACTTTCGTTGATATCCTAAACTTAATTAAGAGCATGAATACAACCCTCTCAGGTAATTCATCGAACACATGGCGCACTAAGTGAGAATTTAACCATAAGTATAGACATTCATTCACAGAAACCTAGGACATGGATCCAAATTACATAATAGGGGCTAATCCCAACCCAAGATAGGGGATTTAGCCACTAATCATTTCAATAATCTCAATCACAAACAAGCAACTCAAAAACATAACCAAAGAGGCAAACTTGGATCAAGATCACAAAGAGAGAGAAAGGGAAACGTACTTTGTTTGATAGCAAACGTCTATCGATCAATCCAAAAACAAGATTCTTTACCTTCTATTCAATCTAGATTGATGCTAAAATATGAAGAAAATATGCCCCAGAAAAATCGCCTAACCCATGCTTTCTAAAAACTAAAAACTCAACTCCCTGACCGCCGCCCGCAAAACTGGTTAAGTCGCGAGAAAAATTGGGGACGCACGGTCGTGCCTACACGCACGAGCACCCGTGCGTCCCAGAGATTATGCACGGCTGAAACGCACGATTGTGCGCCCGACTATGCGTAGCTTCTGGCTTCAAGGCACGGTCGTGTGTATCCTGCAACCAACCGTGCGCCTGCAGCAGCTACTAGTTCTGATTCTTTTGGCCCTCGGGGCTTCATTAAAGCTTCATTCTTGTTGGAATTCCAATCCTAAAGCTCCCCTTTTGGGGAAAAATTGGTAAAACTCTCTCATTTTTGGGCAAGATACCTAAAAATTGAGAAATACCACTTGTAAGCACAAAATGAGCTAATGAAAGCAAATTCACCCTTGTCTTGCTAAGATTAATCAAGAGATTGTGGAGTAAAATGGGCAAATTAGGATCGAAAATCAGTCAAAAATTGAGGTTTATCAACTCCCCCCTACTTATCACTTGCTTGTCCTCAAGCAAGGTTATCAATTAGGAATTAAGGGGGATAGGATCACCTCAACATGTCACTCTCCTCAGGCGAGCAATGACAACTAAATCAACAAGAAGGGTAGTTCACAACTAAGA
>JAKOGI010002609.1:85000-97478 GCA_029747015.1 Carnegiea gigantea | reverse complement strand
TATCTAAATGCTGTTATTGGCATTGGTCAACCTGAGATACTATTGGTCAGCCGTGGTGGTGGTCCTAGTTGGTGGTTCCGTCATTAACTCCTGTCTGCATTTAGAATTAGGTCATGCGTTAGTATCATGGCGTCTAGATTAAGAAGGATGTTATCCTTAAGGGCTGATAGCAGCCATAGCGACATTGTTAACTCAAATGAACAAAGAACAGGTCCCATCTTTATGGCTCCATCTTCGGACAATTATGCCAATTGGAATTTACCTAGAGTAGAATTAGACACCATTTACAAAATTGGTGCCTTTCATTTTATCAAATCCTATTCTGGCAAAATTCATGAAGAAGTCATAAGTTTACAAAATGGCTTACAAACTATCGATATGATTAAGCAATATTCTATCGATAGTCATTTGAAAGCCAAATATAGATTTATGCATATTGGCCTAGTACAAGTAGCCATTAAACCTCTTTTAAAAAACGGCATTAATGCTCCCATTTACATGGCCTTACGATACAAACGATTAAAGAAATACAAGTCTCCTTTATTAGCCATTATTCAAACAAATATTTGTAAAGGTGCTATCTTTTTCAATTGTTATCCTGATTTTATGGTAGATTTAACTTGTCCCATGACAACAGAAGCTCTAAAACTTGATGTTCATATCTAAGGTAATGAGTTTCTAGACTTCAAAAATTTCGTTGTTATGTATCGAGTTTATTTTCGACTTATGTCTACAAATTTGAATACAAGGTTTCTTAACCCTCTTCCTTCCAATTCTCAGGAAACAATTCTACTCCAAATCGAAGACGAAAAGCTGACAGTCTTCACTCCAAAATTGCTCAGATGGGATGAGATCACTCTTCCAGATGAGATCGAGTTGCAAGAACCCCAGCAACCCGCTCAAATCGAACGTCGAGAAATAGAACAAATAGTAGAAGAACCAGATGGCAGAGTGATTCTGACATTCAGATCACACTCCATAAGGGAAGATCTCTCTACTCCTGGTGCTTCAAATTTCAGACGTTCTTTTTCTGACTTTTCCTCTTCTAGATCTGAACCTTTAGATCACTCTCAAAGATATCAATTTCGGACTCCTATCCCTGAACCCGGTATCGATCCTCCTTCTCCAACATCTTCTAGAATAGGAGCCATCATAAATGTACTTACAAAACCTGGTTTCACCATCACTTGGGCTACTATTAAAGAAGACTACTATTCCAGTAGAAATGCTTCTTTGTGTGCTTGGTTTGAACAAATGGACAGAAACTTCAGAAAAGAAATCAAAAAGAAATGGATTGCAGACATAGAACGTCTGTAAGTTAACTTTCCTTTTTTCCCCCGGTTTCCAACATTTGCTTCAAAAAAGGGCATTCAAAATGTCTTTTCTATCCCAAGTCTTAATGTTCAAACTAACCTTCAAAAAATTTGGCGTTTTTCGAACGATTCTACCGTCTCTTCGGTCCATCCTCCTGCAGATGACCTCAAAATCCTTCTCAAAGGTGAACCTATCCTAGCCACACCTTTTCGTAAAGGCCGGGAGGGAAATGATACTGTTAAACTTGATGACCTTAAAAAGGTCCATCAACAAGCTAACTACACAAACACTATCCTTTAGACAATTGCTGCCCAGCTTAACCATGTGTCCCTAAGGCTAGACTAATCTAAAAAACCAAATCCTACAAACACTCCCAGTACTAGTTTTACAGACTAAGTTTCAAAACCTTTTTTCAAAACAGACAGTATTCCAAAGGCTAACGAAGATTCATTCTCTGAGGCCTTTTCCAATGCTCATTTTCTTAAGATCATTTCAGACCAAATACAGGAGTTGGCAGTTGTTAAAGATAAGTCAGTTTCCTGTTTAGACAAAACCTGCCAAGACCACCAGTCTGAGACCTCTTCGACCAGTGAAGATGATGGTAGTACAGATACTGAGGAAGTCCTTAATATTATAGAAGCATCGTTTGAGGAACCCCAGTCATCTGCCATAAACAAAATTAGGAATTGGCCTAACGATCCCAAAAACTTTTACCCCAAACTGACTCCACTTGATATACAATATGAAGAACGAGGTAGTTTTGCCACCTCTCAATATAGTGGCGAGTCAGTCCACCAATGGAACATAGACGGTAAGTCTGAACATGAAATCCTGAGTACCCTACAAGAAATGACCATGGCCTTGTCTGCTTACAAAGCCCCCAAGCTTACCAATTCCCAAGCAGCCACTGCCCTAGTCGTAGGATTTTCTGGTCAATTAAAATTTTGGTGGGATAATTTCTTGACCGATGAAAATAGAACCAAAATCCTAAACCACAAATACAAGAAGACCAATGACCGAGGTGTCAAGGTTGAGGAAGAAAATAGAGCAGAGATGCTTATTCAAACCATCACCTTGCACTTCCTAGGTAACCCCAGAGAAGAACAAGCTGCCTTCAATACGATCCTTATTAACCTTCGTTGTCCTAACCTGACAGACTATAGGTGGTATAAGGATGTCTTCCTAACCCATGTGCTCAAAAGAGAAGATGGAACCCAAGACTTTTGGAAAGAAAGATTTATTGCTGGACTACCCAAACTTTTTGGGGAAAGAATCCTCAATAAACTTCGCCAAAACTTTGATACCAATGACATTCCTTTTGACCTTCTAACCTTTGGTCAATTGTTCGGTATCATCAGATCAGAAGGATTGAACCTTTGCAATGAAATCAAAATCCAATCCAAATACGGATCAGAATGGGCACAATTTTGGAAAGAGATGGGTACCTTCTGTGAAGCATTTGGAATAACCAAAATTGAAGCTCCTTTTACTACCTGCAAGCGACTACAAAAATGAAAGTCCAAACCTACTTTCAAAAGAACCTTTCCTAAGCAGCCCAAACCATTTGTCAAAAAGGAACGGCCCAAACCTGTTCCCAAAAAGAAGCCAACTTCCAAAAAGAAGAAGAAGCCTATAGTTTGTTATAAATGTGGTAAAGTTGGCCACAAAGCATTCCAATGCAAAACCGAACAAAAAATCAATGAGTTATTTTCTGGAGAACCTGAACTTCAGAAAAAACTTCTTGCTCTTTTGACTAACGATGGTGCTGACACAAATCAAGAAGAAGACTATTACGCTGAATCTAGTGAAGATTCGGAATATGTGTCTTCTCCTATTCTTTGCCTAAATGTCATCACTAGCAAACCTCAAAAGGAATTCCTTCTAGATCTTATTTGTTAACTCCCTGACATTGAAGCAAAGAAAGAATACCTTGAGAAACTAAAAGGTATTATTTTAGAGGAAGAAGATAAACCTCCTAAGTTTGAATTAGGGCCTCCTTCTTCTTCGTCACTTGCTCAAATCTTTGATCGCTATCCAATCACAAACCCTTATCAACAAATTTCAACCAAACAACTCCAAATGGAGATCAATGATCTCAAAACACAAGTTCGATTTCTAAAAAATGAAGTTTTTGGTCTCAAGACAAAAGATCTTGAAATCGAAACCAAAATTGCTCTCCTTGAATCATTCAAAATCACTCCTCCAATTTTAGAAACAAATGATATTTCAGGAATTCAAGAAAACGAAGTTTCTGAAACTAAATTCTTACAAACAATTTCAAAAGTTACTTTTCAAAAATGGTATTCAATTGCCACGCTTGTAGTCAATGATTTCTCGATTAATGCAGTTGCCCTAATTGATAGTGGAGTAGATCAAAACTGCATTAAAACAGGAATTGTTCCTACCAAATTTTGTTAACGAACAAGGGAACAGTTAGTCACTGCTAATGGTGAACCCTTAAATATTTGTTCCAAGCTCAACAAAGGTTATATTCAAAATAATAATTATTGTTTTAAAAATATTTTCCTCGTGGTAGATAATATTTCAAACGATATTATTTTCGGAACACCATTTCTTACACAAATTTATCCTTTTACTGTTAATGAAACTGGTGTCCATACGAAAATTATGGGCAACACTATTTCATTTCCCTTTTTATCTTCTGCACATCAAAAAGAGATTTTAAGTTTGCAAGCATCTTCAATTTTTAAGCAGATTAATAGTCTGCAAACCAAAAGAAAGCAAATTTGCCATTTACAGGAAGAAATTTCCTATCTTCGAATTAAGGAACAATTACACAATCCTACTCTTCAACTCAAAATCTCAGATTTCGAGCAGCTCATTAAGAAACGCATATGTTCAGACCTTCCCAATGCTTTTTGGGAAAGAAAGAAACATATCATTTCTTTACCCTATGAACCTGATTTTAATGAAAGAAATATTCCTACAAAAGCATGTCCCACTCAAATGAATTTTGAATTACTTGAGCATTGCAAAAAGGAAATTCAAAATCTTTTTGACAAAAAACTCATCCGACCCTCCAAATCTCCATGGAGCTGTGTAGCATTTTATGTTAATAACGCAACAGAAAAGGAACGAGGTGTTCCTAGACTCATTATTAACTACAAACCTCTTAACAAAGAATTACAATGGATTCGTTATCCCATCCCAAACAAACGAGATTTACTAAATCGTCTTTATGATGCAAAAATCTTTTCAAAATTTGATATGAAATCTGGATTTTGGCAAATTTAGATTGCTGAACATGACCATTACAAAAATGCATTTACAGTTCCCTTCGGACATTACGAATGGAACGTAATGTCCTTTGGATTAAAAAATGCTCCTTCCAAATTTCAAAACATTATGAATGACATTTTTACTCCTTACACAACATTTATTATTGTCTACATGGATGATGTATTAGCATTTTCCAAAACCATTGATCAACATTTCAAACATTTATAGACTTTTCTGCATATCGTAGAGAAAAATGGGCTTGCAGTATCTGCATCAAAATTAGTTCTGTTTCAAACAAAAATCAGATTTCTTGGGCATGATATTTATCAAGCTACCATTAAGCCCATCATGAGATCATTAGCATTTGCAGATAAGTTCCTAGATGAAATCAAAGACAAAAAACAGTTGCAACGTTTTCTAGGTTGCCTGAATTATGTCTCTGATTTCTTTTCCAATTTAAGACATTTATGCGCACCTTTGTATAAGAGACTGAGAAAGAACCCTATCCCCTGGTCTAGTGAGCATACAAAGATTGTTCAACGGGTTAAGGATAGAGTTAAGTCTCTGCCATGTCTAAGCATCCCTAACCCAGCTGCATTCATGATTGTCGAGACAGATGCATCTGACATAGCTTATGGAGGAATACTTAAATAGAAACTTGAGTCACATAAGCAAGAACAATTAGTTAGATTCCATTCTGGATTGTGGCTCGGTCCACAATAGAATTACTCCACCATCTAAAAAGAGATTTTATCTGTTGTCCTTTGTATATTAAAATTTCAGGATGATCTCTTTTATAAAAAATTTTTACTTCGAATTGATTGCAAATCTGCGAAAGAAATTTTGCAAAAGGATGTGAAGAATTTGGTTTCCAAACAAATCTTTGGCCGTTGGCAAGCAATTCTATCTGCTTTTGATTTCGACATTGAATTTATCAAAGGCGAAAGCAACTCTCTTCCAGATTTCTTAACAAGAGAATTCTTGCAAGGAAAGAGTGACAAAAATATTATTTTGCAGGAAAACAAATAAGTTCTTCCAAGAACAACCGCAAGGACAAAGGCAAAGGGATTAGGCGAGCTGAAGACTATCAACTTGAAGTTCCTATGCAGCTCCCTACTCATAACCA
Source organism: Carnegiea gigantea (assembly GCA_029747015.1). Taxonomy (NCBI): domain Eukaryota; kingdom Viridiplantae; phylum Streptophyta; class Magnoliopsida; order Caryophyllales; family Cactaceae; genus Carnegiea; species Carnegiea gigantea. Next base: position 91,798 of record JAKOGI010002609.1, on the reverse strand, counting down.
ATTTCAAGCTCTTGCTCAATTTCCCCCTTTACCATACAAATCAATCGTTGCTAAACCACCTTCAAAACCTACAGTTGACAATGCCTATGTCGTTCAACATACTGAACATTTATTTCTCACAAATTATAAAACCATGCCCTCTCCAGATGTGATTAAACCTCTGGTGCAAAAAACCTTTGGCAAAAAACACTTCGCCACTGACCATTCTCAAAAAACGCAACATTTTTACAAGTTAATCCTTGTGGATACTTGTTCTATTGATATCTCTCATACTTTCGACAAAATGAATCCTGGACACATCCTCTTCTCCAAATGCATTATTCGACAAGTTTTGAGTGCTCAACAATGGAAAGATCCATTTGAGGAAAAGAAATTTTCCATTCCTTACATTCCCCAAACCTTTGATTACAATGACTACAGAATGGCTTGGTTTTGAACATTTTTGCATCATCCTGAAACCCATTCTTGGTTTTTTAATTTCCATGTCAATTGCCCTACTCAATTTCCCATTTGGTTTTATTATTGGTGGACTTGGTTCGGTTGCAGTCTTGCAGTCCTTCCAATTGAAGCTCAAGGTGGATGGGAGTTCTGGGATAAGAATGTCACCTCCCTTAAAGCTTATACAAAAGAAGTCTAATTTTTTAGAATTTTCAACATAGCCTAGATCTTCTGTTGGGAATACAGGCTATAAAATTATTTAAAGAATTCATTTCCCCTCTCGCTTGTTCGCGTCTACAAAGTCAAATGGTGGAATGAGTTCAAGACCAAATTGTGCTGCAGTGAGAATGTTGAGCATTACTGTAGAACTCATACAAAGAAATTCACCCTACATAATATGCATACATTTGAAGCCAAGGCAGGTATTGGACCTTCTACTCCCCAAAAGAAAGAAAGTCCAACCACGTCTACTAAGGCTCGTGCAAAGGGATTATCTCAAAAGGAAAAGGACATACCGGAATTCCTCAAAGATGATCCCCAAATGAGGCAAATTTTCCTTCAAAAAATTTTAGACAAAGAAGCTGACTCAGATGATGATACAGCCAGCTCTGCTGCTTCATCAACAAAGCCACAACCAAAAGATGAAGATTATCAAGATTCACAGGACCCATATGAACTGTAATTATGATAAAGGTTGGTAAAGGTTAAACAACCTTTGGCAAAATTCAAAAGCCAATTAATCAAAAGAGCCTGCAAGGGACATTTGTCCCTTGGCAAAAGTAAAGGCCGTTCGTACTAACAAATCTTTTCTTTTGCAGGACAAATCAACTTTTACTATTCATCAATAGTAAAGGTCACTCAAAAAAGCAAACAGTGTAATGATAAGAATAATGACTCATCTTTCATTACGTGTTCAAGACAAAGGAATCTGCTCTTACAAAAGAAGACAATTACCTTTCAATACATAATGGCAGACAAAAGGAATCCACGTTTCAAAAGACAATGGACTACAGCCTAGGCTCTCTCCTATAAGAAGGTTGATTTAATTGAAGGAAGGCAGAGCGAATTACAACCATTTTTGAATTCTCTCAAGCTTCCTTACTCTCTCTCTCTCTTTGTAAATTTTGTTCCTTTACAAAAGTAAGTTCCACAATTGTTCTACAATTGTTCATACCTCTTGTACAAATTTAATCTGTTCAATAAAAGTTCTTTGAGTTTTCGATCCTGCTCTTCTAGGATTCATTTTGTCGAAAGTATGAGAGATATCAATAGAACGAGTATCCACAAGGATTAACTCGTAAAAATGTTAGGTTTTTTGAGAATGGTCAGTGGCAAAGTGTTTTTGGCCAAAGGCTTTTTGAATTTTGCCAAAGGTTGTTTAACCTTTGCCAGCCTTTGTCATAATCACAGTTCATATGGGTCCTATGAATCTTGATAATCTTCATTTTTTAGTTGTAATTTGCTCTGCCTTCCTTCAATTGAATCAGCTTTCTTATAGGAGAGAGCCCAGGCTGCAGTCCATTGTCTTTTGAAAAGTGTAAGGAATGGAAAATTTCTTTTTCTCAAATGGATCTTTCCATTGTTGAGTACTCAGAACTTGTCGAATAATGCATTTGGAAAAGAGGATTATTTCCTGAGAATTTGAAGGAAGAAGGCTAAGAAACCTTGTATTCAAATTTGTAGACATAAGTTGAAAATAATCTCGGTACATAACAACGAAATTTTTGAAGTCTAAAAACTCATTACCTTAGATATGAACATCAAGTTTCGATCCTGCTCTTCCTGGTATCACAGCTAGTGCATAACAAACTTCTGCATTTAGATTAAGTGATAGCAATTCATGCTCGAAGTTCTGCTTGCATAGAGCCATGCATAACGGTGGTGTTATTGGCGTTGGTCAGCCTGAGATACTGTTGGTCAGCCGTGATGGTGGTCCCAGTTGGTGGTCCCATCATTAACTCCTGTCTGCATTTAGAATTAGGTCATGCGTTAGTATCATGGCATCTAGATTAAGAAGGATGTTATTCTTAAGGGCTGATAGCAGCCATAGTGACATTGTTAACTCAAATGAACAAAGAACAGGTCCCATCTTTAGGGCTCCATCTCTAGACAATTATGCCAATTGGAATTTACCTAGAATAGAATTAGACACCATTTACAAAATTGGTACCTTTGATTTTATCAAAGCCTATTCTTGCAAAACTCATGAAGAAGTCATAAGTTTACAAAATGGCTTACAAACTATCGATATGATTAAGCAATATTCTATCGATAGTCATTTGAAAGCCAAATATAAATTTATGCATATTGGTCTAGTACAAGTAGCCATTAAACCTCTTTTAAAAAAAGGTATTAATGCTCTCATTTACATGGCCTTACGAGACAAACGATTAAAGAAATACGAATCTTCTTTGTTAGTTGTTATTCAAACTAACATTTGTAAAGATCCGATCTTTTTCAATTGTTATCCTGATTTAATGGTAGATTTAACTTGTCCCATGACAACAAAAGCTCTAAAACTTGATGTTCATATCCAAGGTAATGAGTTTCTAGACTTCAAAAATTTCGTTGTTATGTATCGAGTTTATTTTCGACTACGTCTACGAATTTGAATACAAGGTTTCTTAACCCTCTTCCTTCAAATTCTCAGGAAACAATTCTACTCCAAATCAAAGACGAAAAGCCGACAGTCTTCACTCCAAAATTGCTCAGATGGGATGAGATCACTCTTCCAGATGAGATCGAGTTGCAAGAACCCCAGCAACCCGCTGAAATCGAACGTCGAGAAATAGAACAAATAGTAGAAGAACTAGATGGCAGAGTGATTCTGAAATTCAGATCACACTCCATAAGGGAAGATCTCTCTACTCCTGGTGCTTTAAATTTCAGACGTTCTTTTTTTGACTTTTCCTCTTCTAGATCTGAACCTTTAGATCACTCTCAAAGATATCGATTTCGGACTCCTATCCCTGAACCCGCTATCGATCCTCCTTCTCCAACATCTTCTGGAATAGGAGCCACCATAAATGTACTTACAAAACCTGGTTTCACCATCAATTGGGCTACTATTAAAGAAGACTACTATTCTACTAGAAATGCTTCTTTGCGTGCCTGGTTTGAACAAATGGACAGAAACTTCAGAAAAGAAATCAAAAAGGAATGGATTGCAACCATGGAACGTCTGCAAGTTAACTTTCCTTTTTTCCTCTGGTTTCCAACATTTGCTTCAAAAAAGGGCATTGAAAATGTCTTTTCTATCCCAAGTCTTAATGTTCAAACTAAGCTTCAAAAAATTTGGCCTTTTTCGAGCGGTTCTACCATCTCTTCGATCCATCCTCCTGCAGATGACCTCAAAATCCTTCTCAAAGGTGAACCTATCCTAGCCACACCTTTTCACAAGGCCGGGAGGGAAATGATACTGTTAAACTTGATGACCTTAAAAAGGTCCATCAACAAGCTAACTACACAAACACTATCCTTTAGACAATTGCTACCCAGCTTAACCATGTGTCCCTAAGGCTAGACGAATCTAAAAAACCAAATCCTACAAACACTCCCAGTACTAGTTTTACAGACCAAGTTTCAAAACCTTTTTTCAAAACAGATAGTATTCCAAAGGCTAACGAAGATTCATTCTCTTAGGCCTTTTCCAATGCTCATTTTCTTAAGATCATTTTAGACCAAATACAGGAGTTGGCAGCTGTTAAAGATAAGTCAGTTTCCTGTTTAAACAAAACCTGCCAAGACCACCAGTCTGAGACCTCTTCGACCAGTGAAGATGACGGTAGCACAGATACTGAGGAAGTCCTTAATATTATAGAAGCATCGTTTGAGGAACCCCAGTCATCTGCCATAAACAAAATTAGAAATTGGCCTAACGGTCCCAAAAACTTTTACCCTAGACCGACTCCACCCGATATACAATTTGAAGAACGAGGTAGTTTTTCCACCTCTCAATTTAGTGGCAAGTCAGTCCACCAATGGAACATAGACGGTAAGTCTGAACATGAAATCTTGAGTACCCTGCAAGAAATGACCATGGCCTTGTCTGCTTACAAAGCCCCCAAGCTTACCAATTCCCATGCAGCCACTGCCCTAGTTGTAGGATTTTCTAGTCAATTGGAATCTTGGTGGGACAATTTCTTGACCGATGAAAATTGAACCAAAATCCTAAACCACAAATACAAGAAGACTGATGACCGAGGTGTCGAGGTTGAGGAAGAAAATGGAGCAGAGATGCTTATTCATACCATCACCTTGCACTTCCTAGGTAACCCCAAAGAAGAACAAGCTGCCTCCAAAATGATCCTTATTAACCTTCGTTGTCCTACCTTGACAGACTATAGGTGGTATAAGGATGTCTTCCTAACCCATGTGCTCAAAAGAGAAGATGGAACCCAAGACTTTTGGAAAGAAAGATTTATTACTGGACTACCCAAACTTTCTGGGGGAAGAATCCTCAATAAACTTTGCCAAAACTTTGATACCAATGACATTCCTTTTGGCCTTCTAACCTTTGGTCAATTGTTCGGTATCATCAAATCAGAAAGATTGAACCTTTGCAACGAAATCAAAATCCAATCCAAATATGGATCAGAACAGGCACAATCTGGGAAAGAGATGGGTACCTTCTGTGAAGCATTTAGAATAACCAAAATTGAAGCTCCTTCTGCTACCTGCAAGCGACTACAAAAATGAAAGCCCAAACCTACTTTAAAAGAGCCTTTCCTAAGCAGCCCAAACCATTTGTCAAAAAGGAACAGCCCAAACCTGTTCCCAAAAAGAAGTCAACTTCCGAAAAGAAGAAGAAGCCTGTAGTTTGTTATAAATGTGGTAAAGTTGGCCACAAAGCATTCCAATGCAAAACCGAACAAAAAATTAATGAGTTATTTTCTGGAGAACCTGAACTTTAGAAAAAACTTCTTGCTCTTTTGACTAACAATGGTGCAGACTCAAATCAAGAAGAAGACTATTACGCTGAATCTAGTGAAGATTCGGAATATGAGTCTTCTCCTATTCTTTCCTTAAATGTCATCACCAGCAAACCTCAAAAGGAATTCCTTCTAGATCTTATTTGCCAAATCCTTGACATTGAAGCAAAGAAAGAATACCTTGAGAAACTAAAAGGTATTATTTTAGAGGAAGAAGATAAACCTCCTAAGTTCGAATTAGGGCCTTCTCCTTCTTCCTCACTTACTCAAATCTTTGATCGCTATCCAATCACAAACCCTTATCAACAAATTTCAACCAAACAACTCCAAATGGAGATCAATGATCTCAAAACACAAGTTCGATTTCTAAAAAATGAAGTTTCTGGTCTAAAGACAAAAGATCTTGAAATCGAAACTAAAATTGCTCTCCTTGAATCATTCAAAATCACTCCCCCAGTTTCAGAAACAAATGATATTTCAGGAATTCAAAAAAACGCAGTTTCTGAAACTCAATTCTTACAAACAATTTCAAAAGTTACTTTTCAAAAATGGTATTCAATTGTCACGCTTGTAGTCAATGATTTTTCGATTAATGCAGTTGCCCTAATTGATAGTGGAGCAGATCAAAACTGTATTAAAACAGGAATTGTTCCTACCAAATTTTGGGAATGAACAGGGGAACCGTTAGTCAGTGCTAATGGTGAATCCTTGAATACTCGTTCCAAGCTCAACAAAGGTTATATTCAAAATAATAACTATTGTTTTAAAAACATTTTCCTTGTGGTAGATAATATTTCAAATGATATTATTTTCAGAACACCATTTCTTGCACAAATTTATCCTTTTACTGTTAATGAAACTGGTGTCCATACGAAAATTATGGGCAACACTATTTCATTTCCCTTTTTATCTTCTGCACACCAAAAAGAGATTTTAAGTTTGCAAGCATCTTCAATTTTTAAGCAGATTAATAGTCTGCAAACCAAAAGAAAGCAAATTTGCCATTTACAGGAAGAAATTTCCTATCTTCGAATTGAGGAACAATTACAAAATCCTACTCTTCAACTCAAAATCTCAGATTTCGAGCAGCTCATTAAGAAACACATATGTTTAGACCTTCCCAATGCTTCCTGGGAAAGAAAAAAACATATCATTTCTTTACCCTATGAGCCTGATTTTAATGAAAGAAATATTCCTACAAAAGCACGTCCCACTCAAATGAATTTTGAATTACTTGAGCATTGCAAAAAAGAAATTCAAAATCTTCTTGACAAAAAACTCATTCGACCCTTCAAATCTCCATGGAACTGTGCAGCATTTTATGTTAATAACACAGTAGAAAAGGAATGAGGTGTTCCTAGACTCGTTATTAACTACAAACCTCTTAACAAAGTCTTACAATGGATTCGTTATCCCACCCCAAAGAAGC
>JAKOGI010002609.1:55000-80000 GCA_029747015.1 Carnegiea gigantea | reverse complement strand
CACTCGCAAGATGAAACTTGATGACATAAACGAAAGGGAGTTTGCACGTAGCACATTCAAACACTTCATAATCAACTCAGCAGAATAAGCCACACATGGCCTTGCAATCCACACGATTGTGGTTAAACACAACCCATACTCCCTCCTCACACGACACCGACCATAGAGAGCTTCAAAATTCTCATCAGTTCATCCTCAAGCCATCTGACTACCAACTCGGTTTTTAATTCCATAACCATAGCATATTAACATAAAAGTCAAATGAAATAGCTACGTATAAACTTACCGAGCGAGCAGCAACCATCCCGCAACTCGATACAGCATATAATATATATATATATATATATATATATACACACATATATATATATGTACATATATATATATGTACATATATATATATATATATTATATATATATATATATATATATATATATATATATATGTATATATATATATATAGATATTGCATCAACTTGAAATAAGTACTTAACGAACTGAAATAAACTTACAAGGCATGAAATTAGCTACATTCATAACTCGCGAATGGGAGGTAAGCATGCCAAGTTCCTGTCATTTCCAAAGCGTGACTAACTAGCTTAACATACGTCATTTAAAGATATTCTTAGGTTGTTTTGAGAACATCTCCAAGCATGGGTCAACTAATTCAGCATACATCAATTTAAAGCACTTTAGGTTGTTTCAAGGGCTACTTTTAAGCATGGTCGAACTAACTTATCAAGTGACAAATCAAAGCATGCTTAGGTTGTTTGAAAGGTCACTTTTAAACATGAATGTACTAACTTTACAAGTATTGATTCAGAACATGTTTAGGTCATTTCCAGGGTTACTTTTAATCGAGAGCTAACCAATTCGGCATGCATCAGCTTTAGGCATTCTTAGTTTGTTTCGAAGTCATTTTGAATTAGTTAACTTAACGGACATCGATTCAAAACATTCTTTGGTTATTTCAAAGCCAATTATAAGCATAGATTAACTAAACTAACATATATCGATTCGCAGCGATTTTCAAGCATTAATTAACTAAACTGACATATATCGATTTGAGGCATTGTTAAGTTATTTCGAAGTTACTTTCAGGCATGAAAATCAGTTCAATACTAGCAGTTTCTGATAGCAGCTAAACATGCACAACCTATGCTAATCTCAGTCGAAATGAAACATGTAAAATCAGCCATCATGTTCTCATTTAATCTAACTGATCTTAAACTAGCATGCGACATCATTTAAGGGCTACAATCTTTTCGAATTTACTAATACTTAGGAGGCGAGAAACACCCATCTGGACTCCAAGCTAAGGACTCGATTTAGGGTTTGGTTTGGCACATCGGAGTCGTGTTCCTCCTACCGTTGCTCTGCCTCCTTCCTCCCTGGCGTTCTCTCGGCTTCGAACCAGACGGCAATAGTAACGGCGGTGGTGGTGGTGGTGCTTGGGATGGCTAGGGTTTCTAAACCTCAACCTTACTGTCTGACTCGACCTCCTCTCTTCCTCTTCGCCGGCGATTGATAGAAGATTGGCCAGCAATGTCGTTACCATGCCCACCGTCACCCCCCTCTCTGACCTTGACCCCACTGCCTCTTCTCTCGCTCGATCCCTCTCTCTGTGCTTGAGTTCAGGCTATTGGGGCATGCTGGGCAAACTGGGCGGTCGCCGATGTGGCGCCACCGTCGCTGACCCCTTCTCTCTTTTCCTTAGTCTCTCTCATCCTCTCATCCTCTCTCTTTCTTCCAGGGTCCCAGGCTGGGGTGAGGAAACCCCCATCGTGATTTTGGTCCGAGAATGGGGAGCCTTGGCCCCCTTTTGTTCCTTTTTTTTCTTCTTCTCTTTTTTTTCTCTTTTTTTTGTTGTTTTGGTCAATTGCTCAATCAACTAAAATCGCTAGTCCAATCTCGTGCCACTTATTATAAACCCAATCGTTAATACAATCGCTCGTCGATCATTCGTTCCTAAATACGCCATGATTCGATTAATAACTAATGAAACGAATTCCAAGGTTGACAACCTAATCGCATTCGGGTTCCTATTCAGTCCCGTACCCGTTAATAATCTATATTAATGTATACTAAAAATCATCGAAAGATTTTCAAAACTAATAATAATAATAATATTAATAGCGATAAAAACATTCTTTTTAATAAAATTTATCGGTCACATAAGCACATCAATAATAATTTAACTTGTATAGTTACTAAAAATACGATTTTATAATGTAAAATGGCAATACACTTAGATTGACCAAAAATAAAGAATGCGGGTGTTACATTCTTTCCTTCTTAAAAGAATTTTGTCCCCGAAATTCCAAACTATGTTCGGTCATACCTAAAATGCACACACACATGACACAATCTACACAACTCGCACTGTAATCCAAAATCTTGTTCTATAATTAGTTGAAAATCGAAAAAAGGCCTATGATATCTAGTCTTCTCTTCGCCAATCCTCTTCAAGTGTCTACTTACTCTATTTAGGCGCAGAGGGCAAATCGCATTGAAGAGGGGCAAATGAGTTGGCGTGGAAAACCATATTAAGCTTGTTTTAAGAAAAATAACATAGACTTTCAATCATCTAAACTTAAACTGCATAGTAAACAACCACTCTATGTATGTACATATGTCACGAATTGAAATCTTTAAAAAAAAAAAATAGGACAATTAGGCAACAACATCTCAAGGTCATACACATGTAGTCTCATTCTAAAACATGAATTCAAATCACTTTTAGGATTACAATGACTAATGTGGAGATCCCTATAACACATTAGAGTTATAAGAACATCACATAGCACCATGTAGCATCACTTAAGCATAACAGCATCGCAGAGTATTAGCAATTTGGTACTCTCAAGCCTAGGAATTAGAAGTAACATGAAACCGTCTAATGCACATATGGCAAGCAATTTACAAAACAAAAGCATATGTGACCGATATTTCTATGTTTTTATATCAATTCCGGCTAACTTTTAAGCCTTTCATACATGGCAACTTAGACAGGACATGCTAATGTCATATGAAGGGGGTTAACTTAATTAGGTTCGTTCGAAAGCATGAAGGTATTAAATTAGTCTAAGGTTAAGTCATTAACTGGAAAGTTACCACATCACTCTAAGGAAGCAAAGACATCAAAAGGAAGCAAAGACATCAAATTACGCCATATTGACAATGATGAAGCTTGAAGTAGCACTCGAGATCATATTGACATCACGCAGGGTTGACAATAGAGCACTGAAAATCCGGAATCATGATTAACATGAACTAGCATAATCATGTCGATAAGAACAACTTGGGAAGAAGGTGCTAATGTAAGAATGTAAGTCGATGAGTTTGATGGTGGGGAGGCTTTTCCAAAGTCCCCATTTCGGACTGATCATCTCTTAAGTCATAGATTCATACAAATGAATGGTTACGCTCCTAGACAAATCCTGGGCCTGTGGCTTATAGGCCTACATGCTTCCGCTGCACTACTCTAATCGAACAAATAAGGGCAAGAATATGTGAATGCAGGTTTCTAGGGTCGTCTCATCATGCTTCAAATACGGGCATATGCAGTTACTCGGCAATAACATGGAATCTTAGAATTCACGGAATGTAAACAATGAGTCAGAGGTCATGTCATGCTGTGAATTACAAAACTTAAATTATCTGTACTAAACCAACTTAAGTCAAGCAAATACCAAGATATACATTTACTGACCCAATCATTCATAGGACAATTGAATGACCGTGTATAATAATCCTAAGCAATTATACGGGCTCCCATGACCTTTATACTTTGCATAACATTATGCTTATGCTTCAAAACACATAGAATCATGGTAGTGTCTCACGGGAGGGCATCTAGACGAGTATGGGCGAGTGCAACCCTCATTTAAAACCTAAGGTCGAGGTTATGCCTCGAGGTTTGTCCAAACTATTTGGAGTTGGCCAACAATCAACTAACAGGGGTAAGAACAACGACATTATTGGTCTTATAGATCTATATTGAGGTTTTGTAACACATTTTCTCGAAAAGGTAACTGTGGAGGTCTGAGGAACTCCTAATATGAATGGGGGGCTCTATCTTCTACTATGGGACATTCCGGCTCATGCACTTGGTGGTAATGCTTAAGAAGACATTGGTAAAGTATGGGTCGTTTTCCAAGAGGTAACAGGGTGATAAAGATGGTACAACAATCCTAATGTCTGTCAGGTTCTTTCTACCTTGCTCTTTCTGGGTGTATTGAGGTTTTATATAGCCAGGACACTACCAATTTCACGTAAGACATCAAGAGCATTGTACAGGTGGCAACAAGCATCGCGCTAGACAATGAGGATAATTTTCATGTAATGGTTGAGAGAAATGCACTACTATTGCTTAATTCCTACCTAAGCATATCAAAATCTCATTTAATTTCTTACAATTCCCAATTTACGTATGGGGGACACCACCTAGTGAGATTTTTAGTCATAGAAAGCTGCCTCGAATCACTTGTAACAAATCATCATTAACACATCCGATAATGCATACACCTGGGCATGTGAACACTCAAAGTCATTTGATTACACATAGAGAGTTAAGCTCGTAGGGCTAACCCAAGCATTATTACAAAGCAAATACAAGTCTTTGGTTACAACAATAAGACCCAACTAAACAATTAGAAAGATTTCTGATGCGAAAGCACAACCTTAACTGACTAATCAAAAGACTTTGACTTTCAAGGTCTTTAGGTTTTCAAAAGTAAATAGTTTAACTGCTTCTAGCTCTCTCTCTCTCTACCAACCTTTGAGTACGTCTGCTCACTCCATTATGGGGCCCGAGGAGAAAATCGTACTTTAGGGGCAAAGATGAGCTTAGAGTTAAGACTTTTTTAATCATTTGAGTTCAAATCATATGTCCTTTAAACATTCAATTAAAATCACCAAGGCATGTAAGCGAAACGACTTTGATTGAGCTAACACTTAACTCATTCAGGAGAATACTAGTTATTTGGCTTATGCTCTTAGCAATTCATTCATTCACTTAGTTAATGCGCTCACTCAAGCTGCACTAATTAGGTAAACGAGCTAGCATTCACATAAAACTCACATTTGCACACCAAAGCAAGCATATATCACACAATCGTGAACACGTTCCTAGACAACTATATGAGATGCAAGACTCAGGTTACGGCCTATGGTCGCAGGACCTTGCTTTGATACCATCAATGTAACACTCCTAGCACCTAGGGCCATGAGCGTTACGTTCACTTACTTCCTACTTAACTTCTGGGGCGAAATGGATAGAGTTTCCCCTAAAACCTAACCATTTCCAGGCTAAAAGCCTTATCATAAACCCCTACAATCAACGGAAGCGTAAAACATTCTAAAATAAGCTCAACGGCTACACACCAAAGTTCATAACTCAACGAGCAACTCGCTCGGAATACACCAAACAATATAGTTCATTAATAAAGGAGAAATAAAAGTTACAACTCAACGGCTCACACAACCAGAGTATTGGGGTTTACATTCCAAAACGTAACTAATTTCAGCTAAAAAGGACAACTGACTAATTAGAAGGTTGGCACACATGGCTGTACACAGCGACTCCTAAACTGAATGCACTACATGAAACTAGAATACTTGTTTACATACATTGACAGCTAAGAATGCATTGTATAACATCATCAAACAGCAAGACCACTTCACTGTGAGCACAGATGACTCCCCTTTAAGTGAGACTAACTTCCATTTGACATATATGAGTCGACTTTGGCCTGTCAGAAAGAAAACCTGGGGAAAAAGGGGAAAGAGCAGTGGGATGAGCAACCACATGCTTAGTGAGTATTCCCCGACCTCTTAAAACCAAAACCGTTGCAGGCAATAATACCATTATCAGCCACATGTTACGTGCTTATGTATTACTATTGTATTAGGCAATCATAGTCCCCGAGGACAGATTATTACCCCTAAATATTATTCTAGTTGCTCAAACTCATTCTTAGGTCCCTAATAACCAAATTTCTTTAAAAACCAGGCACTCAAACACATAAGTAAGCAACAAGGGCTAAGCATAGAACTTTCATTCATAGGTTATGCACATTCAAAGCTTAAATGTTTGATTCATTAGGGACATAGCCATGCCTTACTCGAGTTTTCATTCAAACACTCATTCATAAGATAAGTACAGAATATGCACAAGGATTTTCTTCTTTCTGGAAACACTTTATTTAACCTCTTGAATTAGCCATATATCACGCATTTAAGCATTACTATTACCGTATTGAACGACAGAGAGTTTTCGTTAATACCAACTATAGGCTATGTGACACCTTACATGAATCGTGCTTTGTCTATCTAATTCATTTGTGTGAAATACTTAAACATATGGAGTAAGGATCATACATGGAGCTTTCTTTCTCATAACATGCACATTTCAACTTATATGCACAAGGAAATGGCCATACTTCACTTAGAACTTCATTCATAGGGTATGCACGAGTTATGCATAGGAAGCTTACTTTCTTTTTCTAAAAACACTTTACTTAACCTCTTTAGGCTCAAAAAACTCTTTTCTTAGCCTCTAGAGGGTCATAAAGCTCTTTTCTTAGCCTCTTTGAGGCACATATTCTTTGAAAGAATCTCTTTCGCATTGGTCCTGTAATAATCCTTAAAAACTTTCTTTCTGAAATACTTAAAAGGTGAAATGCCAACTGCTTTTCTTACTTATTAAGAAATTACTCTGGACATGAGATCATCATAATGTGCTGATTGGATGAGATCTATTCTTAACCTCTACTGAGACTATCGCTTACGCTAAGCTCTTACTTCCGGGATGGCAACTAACTTTTGGACTTTAACCCTTGCCAGGGTCTCTAGGGCTTCCCACTATTGGGATTACTCCCTAAGGTAGGGATTCCCCTGTTCAAGCAGGTTCACTCCCATCTTATTGTTCCTAAGTACAATATCTTAGCCAATTTAAAGCTTTTGGCCATAACGGCTAATAGTTTGCTGCCTCTCACAGCGAAATCCTTTTTCATACAATGCACTCCCTTTTTATTTAAATTTCTTAAGGATTCCCCAATTCAAGCAAGTTCACTCCCAAAACTGTATTTGTATAGTTAAAATAGGCCATCGTTTGCTAATAGTTATGGCTACCATTAGTTACAACATGAAAACTTCCTTTTTCAAACTCACCCTCACTCGAAAGATGAAACTTAATGACATAAAGGGAAGGGAGTTTGCACGTAACACATTCAAATACTTCACAATCAACTCAGCAGAAGAAACCACATACGGCCTCATAATCCACATGATTGTGGTTGTAATAACCCGACCCTAACCCATATTTATTTGTTTAAATCATCTTTGTTTATGTCATTAATCATGTTTATTCATTTACTTTATCATGTTTAGTGACCTAATCGCTCATGGTTATTTATTTAACGAAATCATATTTATTAAATTCAATTATACTCAATTTATTTATTTAACGAATTCCATTATGTTATTTAAATTTTCCACCTTCAGTTATTGTCTTTAATCATCCCGGTTGGGAGATATTTCATTTTGAGTACCACTTTGCAACTCAAGTTTCATTGATTGTTAATTCGAGTTTCGTTGATTGATTAAATATTGGGTGAATTGATATTAGGCCTCGGTGAATATAAATTAGTGATTAATTATTTTCTTACCTTCGGTAAACTTTAATCCTGAGCAATACAAAATTTTATCTTTGCTCAACACTTCAAATAATTTTTCGAGTCGGAACTTAACTTGTTGGGCCCAAAACAAAAGCCCAAAACTTTGCTAACTTTGTTATGTCACTAATTGCTCATTTTAGCACCTAATTTTAATTAGGAAAAAGCTACTTTTCGGGTGGATAATTTTTAGCCACATATAGCTATTAATTGACAATTTATAACCACAAAAATTCAACAAAAATTCGTAAACCCAACTCTCCATTTTCTTTCTCCTCTCCACGTCTCCATGGGCAGAAAACAGGCACAGCAGCTGCTGCCCCCTCTGCCGCCAGTTTTGGTGGTTTTCGGCCACTTTTTCAGCCACCTCCCGGCTGCCCCGACTTCCCCTTGTTGCCAGCTATCTTGTCCAATCATCTAAATCACTCAAAACAGCCCCCCTCCCTCTAATTCAAGCCTAAAGTGAGGTATATCCTAAAACCCTAACTTGTTTTATCTTGAGTTTTATGGTCATTTTATTTATGGGCTGTATTTGGATGATCAAATTGATAGTTATTGTGCAATTTTTATTGAGTTTGGAGATGTTTGGAGTTGTGGGTATTTGATCAAGAGCATGATTTCATGATTTTATATTTGTTGAATTGCCACTGTTGAAAATTTTGAGAATTATGGGATTGTCCAAAAATTCTAAAAGTTTTACTGTAGAGTCTTTATATTATTTGGGATTTTCTAGCAAACTTTCATGAATTTTGGATGTGTAATCAGTGCGTTATGAAATTTTGAAGAAAACTACCCTCTCTTGAATACAAATTATGTAATTATGTATTAATGAAGTTTTTTAGAGTTTGGATATGTATATGAGGCCTTATATGATCTTTTCATATCTGACTGTGGTGATTTGAAATGATTTCAATGGAGTTTTATGTGAAAAAAGAAGAGAAAGTTAAATCAGTGAAGGACTGGAATTTCAGGAAATTAGGGCTGAGTTTGGGATTAAACTGGTAATGAAACGTCCAGCCAAAAATTATGATTTTTGGTGGGTATGTATCTCAGTGTGTCAGCTTTAAAATGCCTCTTGAATTGCCTCAATCCGAGGTCTGTGGGAAAGGTTATGGTCATTTTACCAAAGCCGTGCAGGATGGACCAAAAACTGACACACTTGTGTTTTAGCCCCATTTTGGGAACTCTGTTGCAGGAATCATGCTTTGTGTCCTCAATGCAAGTTTTTGGGGACTTCTTGATCTTTTCATATTGTGGTTTTAAGTCTCCATTGGATGTCTAGAATGAATGTTATGAATTTTGGAAGTGAACTGACCTGCTTGGGTATAAATCAGGTTGTTATTGCAATTTCTGTGCAGTGCATACTTGGAGCAAAATTTTAAAAATTGTACTACAGATTGTTCATATTATTTTTGAATTTCCTATAAGATTTCATGAATTTTGGCAGAGTAATTAGACTTTGGTGATTTTTGGAAACATTTTGAATAAATATGCAAAGAACATGCACTCATTTCGATCAGGCACTTATTTTTATTATTTTGGTCATTGGCTGAGATTGATCATGCACTCATTTTGTGTATTTTGAGTGAAGCACGGTCATTTAGGGGGACACAAATATTCATGAATTTTCATGGAGCTTTTAGCCTGATTAATGAAAAATAAGAAGCCAAATATATAAATTGGGAGTTCGTTTATAAGCCGTGAATCATTTATGGATTTTACAAAGAAGTACCAAACTTAGTAAGCTTAATTGCTCCTATTGAGTTTAATGACTCATTTGGGATGGAATTCTTTATCTAATGAATTTATGAATGAAATATGAGAAGTAGGGAGAGTTGTGACTCAGAAACCATATTTATCAGACCAAGTTATTGTAGTTTATGCTATTTTGAACCAAGATATATCTCTCTTTGCCTCAAACCTTTATTACTTACTCACTTCAGCATATATCAAATGTATTTATCACGCTAATCTAGTATACTTGCTGTTATCTTCAACCAAGTTTTATATCAGCAAGCCTTAAACCCTCATAAGTAACCTATTTCAGAAAAGGCCATAACCACTCTTTCAATTATCACCATCAAGGCCTTTTCCTTTGTAATCTCATTTATCTCATTGTGGACTATTTTACTTTCACTTACATATCAAATTTAGTTACTTTCATCAATTCAGTTTTGTATTTATATTGAAATACCCAAGTTATATATACCATATAATTACTCAATTTCTGCTACACATACTTTTACTTACTCAATTATGTGAGTAAAGATTATTTACTGACTACACATACTTACAATGACATTTATGAAATGGAGCTGAGGCCTAATTATCGTTCCCCGTTATGCATAAGTGTTACCAAGTCAGAATATATTTATCAAGTCAAATAACATTTATGAAACAACTGACCTGTATCAAGTCAGATGACATTTTTTTAAAGGCTCAAGATACGTCCATTGCCTGTATCTTCAGAAAGCAGATCATGTTTATCAAGTTACAACTCTTAATGAGTTTATCAATGAATCAGTTTATACAGTGATTTGCCATTTAACTTGTGACCCTGTCAGTTATCATCTTTAGGGCGTCAACCCATCATTTACCCGCGCGGCTTCAGGCCAACTCTTGATCGGATTGGCAGGTGTACACCTATATATAGATCATATTAGTGCAAGGGGTTCACATCCAGATAATAATGAGCAATTCAGTTTCATATTACTTTCATTTTTATTGTTATTGCGAACTAAATGAATTACAAAGGCGGGTACCCATCAACAGTGTTTCTATACTCATTTTACAATACAGGAATTTATGTACTGAGTTTTTGCTCATATTTTCAAATTGTTTTCTTGTTTTCCAATTTAGGTGATGAAGTATCACATGTTTCTCCATTTAGCAAGCCTTTTTGGAACTCGTCAGATGCTCACAGTGGATTCAGCATCGCATGAATATTGGAATCGACCTTAGGGTTAAGTTACTTGTGTGGTATGAAATGTGAGTTAGTACATGGTATGGTTGAACTATTATGGACTTTAGTCTTGAAGTATTTCAGTTTAATAGATTTTGTGATTGCGGGCACGAGTTGCAAGATTAAATCGTTTCAGTGAGCCTTGTCCTTATCAGGATGGCGGTAGCACCTTCTATTATCAAGTCTTCCGCTACAGTTTTTTTGTAAATCATATCATTTGCATTTTGAGGGCGTTACAGATTTAGTATCAGAGATAAGGTTTTAAGGGCCACTGTGAGCTATCAAGTGTTTATGAGTGAGCTATCAAGGTGTGTATGAGTTATATTGGACCCATTAAATGAGATATTGCTTATAGGTTCATATGTATGGGCATATATGAAGAAACCATTTTCATTTGGGTGACTAAATCATTTGCTAATATCATAAGATTCAAGCATGAGCAAAGTGGACTGTTGAATCATTTGGGTCACTTGTTGGTAAGGCATGTTTTCATTTATCTGGGAGTTGTATTGTATGTTTTATTTCTCTCATTTGTTTAAATTTTTTTTTGCAATCGTGTACTCCGGGTGTGTGACCCGTTGAGTTATGAACTCCGGTGTATGGCCGTTGAGCTATTGAAGTATTTCTTTCCATTTTAGGTATCTATTGTAAGGCTTTAAGCCTGGGTTTTAATAAGTTTTTAGGCAGAACTCTTTCTGTTTTGCCCCAGGATTTGAGAGTTTTATTGAGGTGTATTAATATACCTGACCTTGAGTACAGTGATGGTTGAAGCTGATGTGAAGATGCCATTTGCAACTTCTTAAGGAATTTATATAGTGTCAAGTAAGATGTAAACTTCTAGATGAGGAAATGCCTTACGGCGCAATATCTTTGAGGTGAACCAGCATGAGATGAGCACTACAATGAGTGCTTATGTGTGGTGATAACAATTAGCATCTTATGGTGTGCTACTTGGCATTATATGTGTGGGGCAAGTAAGATTAAGCTGCTATGTATCGGAATCATCTGGTCTTGATAGTAAGACTTTACATCAGCAATGCTCCCATTACTTCCTATAATTGACTTATTCCTGCGCTAGTTACCTTGAATTGTTTAAAGGCATCATTTTTTTGCTGCTAACACTCTCTTGATTTGTAATGGAGAGTTTATGGAAATTCTCATATGTGGTCTGTGGGGACTTCTTCAAACACATCTGAGCAACTTTTCTTATAGGCAATTCAAACCGTGACAATCATAATCGTTCAATTCTCTATTTCCATAATGGAGCCTATAATGACCTTCAGTGTGCATTCCTGTGTGATTTGCAGTTCATCCTAAGCATATTTGACTCATTTTACTTGCAGCTCAGTCATCACTATGTTCATATTTTTACTGTCACCTACTTGAACTCATTGCTTCTATTTGGGCACTATTCGTTTATTGCTTGCAAAGCCTTTGGTTGCTTCAGACCCAATCATTGAGTGCCCTTTCAGCAGTAAAATGTATCCATATTGTTAGTGTTTCTATAGCATCGTAACATCATGCTGGCATACTACTCTATGGCCGTGACTGCATGTCGTTATTCAAGTTATTTTGGTAATCTTTTCTTTTCTAGTACAGCTTAGCTTGGCACTGATAAACAATAATTTGTGCTATTTCTATCTGCCAGTAGTTTTGAAGTTCATATGCCTACCCAAGACTTCCATTTACTGCAAAATGGATGTCATCATGTTCAGTCATAAGATTGACTCCTTCATCTTGACGTATTGTCCTTTTAAACACCAGATGAATAAAATTTCCCTTCTGTTAGTGTTGACACTTATCTTCATCATTTTACGCACATACGGATACCTATGGCTTTTCAAAAGCCGCTTTGGTAGCCTGTTGCATTTCTTCACCTTCATTACTTAATACTCCCGCTCAACTTCATAAAATCGATCATTTACTTTACTATTATAACCACCATGAATAAACTGCATGTCTTGTATACGCAGGTCATTTCTATGTCTTGCCTCTTTCATTACGATTCTTCATCCTTTCATTCATTCAGCTTACATATCGGTCCTTTCTAACCAATAAAGAAATATCTTTGCAAGAGTTCATGTTGTGGTTACATCTCTTTACATTTTAGATTGCCCCCCTATAATTTCAATTTACTGAGACCAGTAAGCAGTTGAATGTTTATCTTTTATACACATGCCTCTAGTCGTAGTGCTAGAACCATATTCACTGGACATTCAATCCAGTTTGATTGGCAGATCTGGTATCATTATGGGGGTGAACTGACTGTGTACTTACAGGACTAAGATGATTGGTAAGGATCTTAAGGTTAGCTTGAGAGATGAGGATTGGCTAAATGTGCATTTCTATGGGCCGAGGGAAGAAAAACCCTATTTATCCCCCCAATTACATTGTGCAAGCAAGTGAATTATCATGTCAGTAATGCATTGAATATTAGTGATTTGTCAACCACACTCGATATATCCATATCCATATTTACAGTACTTGATATATCCATATCCATATTTACACTTGGTGGATTTAGAGATGTTTCATCTGAGGACTTTCAGGACTGATTTCCCCCAAGCAACATTGATTTTCAGATCAACCCAGTTCTAGGTGCTCACTCCATTTTCAGAGCCCCTATCACATGCCCCCAACAGAGTTCAAGGGACTACAAATTTAGTGAAATGAGTAGTCACAGAAGGGAGTTATTTGACCAAGTGTGTCACTGTGGGAAACCCTCATTTTATATGTGTGAAGAAGGAAGACAGAATCTTATGGTTGTGTACTGCGTGCAGAAAGCTGAACAAAATCATAATCAAAAACAAGTGCCCCATATCATGCATAAATGATTTATGGGATTTGCTACTAACAATAGATGTCTTTTCCAGGAATGAATTAAGGTCCGGATATCACACCTAAACCATGCAACCACAGTTTATCTCTTAAGGGAATGCCCTTATATAGTCATTCTTATAATTGTTTGCTTGTATCATCTTCAAAACTTGATACTATCTAATATTGCTTAATCTCGGTTGCATTTCAACTCGATGTTTCCTATTCAGGTGATCTTCCATGTCTTCGCGAACCCATTGTTAAGTGTATCATGCATTTTTATTCGACCTTATATGGTTGTCAACATTCCAGTACTCCCGACCTTCACTATCTTTATTTCATGATCATGAGTTGTCGGTCAATCCGCTGAGAGCTGATTCACACATCTACCTTACATCTCACTTATTCATAATAATACGCTCGTATAACTTGTTCAGAATTCATAATGTAATTCAACTCTCATTGGTGTGGGTGAATGCGATTGTCATAATCCCCTTACTCTCCTTATTTTGAACTTCAACCCCCACACATATATCTTACATGCTCATAAGTAAACTTTAGCTTTTTTGTTCAATCTTATTACTGGACTTGAATTGGTTTCATATGAGCAAAGGCACGTTTCTCATCTCACTTGTTCAATCTACTTACTTATCCATTGGTACTTTGCTCGTTCAATCTATCGATCTATCCATTGCATTTTACCGGTTCAATCTATTGATCTATTTATGGCACTTGAAATTCTCACACCTATGTCTTATATCCACTTGTCATAAGTGAACTTCAGTAATCCTTATTTAATCTTATTGCCGTACTTGACTTGGATCCATATAAGCAAATGCATGTTTCCTTTCCACTGCAGCCTATTCAATCCATTTATCTATTCATTAGACCTTGCTTGTTCAAGCTATTTATTTATCCATTGCACCTTGTTTATCCAATCCATTTATCTATCCATTGGCACTTTACTCGTCTAATCCATTTATCGATCTATTACACTTTGCTTGTCCAATCTAGTTGTCTATCTATTGCACTTATCTTGTTTCATATGGCATTATATTTCAGAATTCATGATACACTTATGGTTATCTTTATTCTAAGCACCCCATGATAACCTCTCCTTTATTTGTTTTTTTAGTCTCATTGTTCATTTCTTTTGTATATAATGATTCTCTTGGCTAAGAATTTCCTCACTCTCGTCCCTAACCATGGTTATTTCATTGCTCATTATCGACCGGGAGTAGATCCTTAAGTAGTCTGATAAGGGGAGATCCTGTGATGCATTAGGAATATCAGAAAAGGACATTTTGATAAGGGTATAATCTCAAGCACTGTCTAATTATATTGGAGTGAGCCAGAAGAAACATTGAGTACAAGGATAGAGCTAACCTAAGTAAGCATTACGAGGGGAAATTCACGTACATGTTGAGGTGATCTAAATAGAGTTGTGCTGGCAAAACAAGGAAATCACCAAAGTCTCAGATGGGTTATGAACAATTTCAAAAGGCTTTTCTAATCCAAGTAGTAAGCGACCGACTATCCAAGGTCAAGTATGGACTAGTTACATGGGGTCTTATAATTCATAGAAAGGTTAATTCCTGTACCTTGTTGACTGCACCTACCAGTCGAACTTGAACACATATATAACGTGTTTTATAGCTCGTTATAGTATTAGAGTCCTTATTAGGATATACATCAGTTTCCATTAGTGGACAAGGTGATGAACTAATAGTGAGCACCTCCTCACTAGTAACAAGGTTCTTTTCTTTCAAAGTGAATATCACTTTTGAAGCAAAGTAATTGAGTTCCTTGAGGCTATTGTGTGAGAAGTATCAGGATCTACTACTGAAACATAGGATTAAGAAGTTATACAATACGTACACCCTTAGTCGGAGTACATTCGACAAATTATATCTCTTCAGAGGGAACCAATGGGAACCAATGACCCATGTGCTTTAAAGCAGCATTGCATATAGTTGACCAATGTTATAAGTTTCGAGGACGAAACTCTTTAAGGGGGGAAGCCTGTAATAACCTGACCCTAACCCATATTTATTTATTTAAATCATCTTTATTTATTTCATTAATCATGTTTGTTTATTTACTCTATCATGTTTATCAACCTAATCACTGATGGTTATTTGTTTAACTAAATCATATTTATTAAATTCAATTACACTCAATTTATTTATTTAACGAATTCCATTATGTTATTTAAATTTTCCACCTTTAATTATCATATTTGATAATCCCGGTTGGGAGATATTTTATTTTGGGTACCACTTCGCAACTCAAGTCTCATTGATTGTTAATTCGAGTTTCGTTGATTGATTAAATGTCGGGTGAATCGATATTAGGCCTCGATGAGTATAAATTAGTGATTAATTATTTTCTTACCTTCAGTAAACTTTAATCCTAGGCAAAATAAAATTTTATCTTTGCTCAACTCTTCAAATAATTTTTTGAGTTGGAAGTTAGCTTGTTGGGCCCAAAACGAAAGCCCAAAACTTCGCTAACTTTGTTATATCACTAATTGCTCATTTTAGTACCTAATTTTAATTAGCAAAAAGCTACTTTTTGGGTGGATAATTTTCAGCCACATGTAGCTATTAATTGACAATTTATAACCATAAAAATTTAACAAAAATTCATAAACCTGACTCTCCATTTTCTCCCTCCTCTCCACGGCTCCATGGGTGGAAAACAGGGACAGCAGCTGCTGCCCCTTGGGCCGCCAGTTTTGGCCATTTTGGACCACTTTTCCGGCCACCTCCTGGCTGCCCCGACTTTCCCTTGTTGCCAACTATCTTGTCCAATCATCTAAATCACTTAAAACAGCCCTCTGCTCCCTCTAATTCAAGCCTTAAGTGAGGTATATCCCAAAACCCTAACTTGTTTTATCTTGAGTTTCATGGTTGTTTTATTTATGAGCTATGTTTGGATGATCAAATTGATAGTTATTGTGCAATTTTTATTGAATTTAGAGATTTTTGGAGTTACAGGTATTTGATCAAGAGCATGATTTCATGATTTTATATTTGTGAATTACCATTGTCGAAAATTCTGGAAATTATAGGATTGTGCAAAAATTTTGAATTTTTTACTATAGAGTCTATATTATTTGGGATTTTCTGGCAAAATTGCATGAATTTTGGACGTGTAATCAGTGAGTTATGAAATTTTGAAGAAAACTGTTCTGTTTGGAATACGAATTATGTAATTATGTATTAATGAAGTTGTTTAGAGTTTGGATGTGTATATGAGGCCTTAAATGATATTTTTATATCTGATTGTGGTGATTTGAAATGATTTCAAGTGAGTTTTATGTGAAAAAAGAAGAGAAAGTTAAATCAGTGAAGGGCTGAAATTTCAGGAAATTAGGGCTGGCTTTAGGATTAAACTGGTAATGAATGGTCCAGGAAAAAATTATGGTTTTTGGTGGGTATGTCAGTGTGTTGGCTTTAAAATGCCTCTTGAATCGCCTCAATCTGAGATCTATGAAAAAGGTTATGGTCGTTCTATCAAAGCTTTGTAGGATGGACCAAAAACTAACACACTTGTGTTTTAGCCCCATTTTGGGAACCCTACTGTGGGAATCATGCTTTGTGTCCTTAATAAAAGTTTTTGGGGACTTCTTAATCTTTTCATAATGGGATTCTAAGTCTCCACTGGATGTCGAGAATGAATGTTACGAATTTTTGAAGTGAACTGACCTGCTTGGGTGTAAATCAGGTTGTTATTGCAATTTCTGTGTAGTGTATACTTGGAGGAAAATTTTGCAAATTGTACTGTAGATTGTTCATATTATTTTTGAATTTCCTATAAGATTCATGAATTTTGGTTGAGTAATTGGAATTTCGTATTTTTGGAAGCATTTTGAATAAATATGTAAAGAGCATGCACTCATTTCGGTCAGGCACTCATTTTGATCATTTTGGTCATTGACTGAGATTGACCATGCACTCATTTTATGTATTTTGGGCCAAGCATGGTCATTTAGGGGGACACGAATATTTATGAACTTTCATGCAACTTTTAGCCTGATTAATGAGAAATAAGAAGACAAATATACAAATTGGGAGTTCGTTTATGAGCTGTGAATCATTTATGGATTTTACAAAGAAAATACCAAGTTTAGTGAGCTTAATAGCTTCTATTGAGTTCAGTGGCTCATTTGGGGTGGAATTCTTTATCTAATGGACTTATGAATGAAACATGAGAAGTGGGGAGAGTTGTGACTCAGAAACCATATTTATCAGACCAAATTATTGTAGTTTATGCTATTTTGAACCAAGATATATCTCTCTTTACCTCAAACCTTTATTACTTACTCACTTCAGCATATATCAAATGCATTTATCAGGCCAATCTAGTGTACTTGCTGTTATCTTGAACCAAGTTTTATATCAGCAAGCCTTAAACCCGTATAAGTAACATATTTCAGAAAAGGCCATAACCACTCTTTCAATTATCACCATCAAGGCCTTTTTGTAATCTCATTTACCTCATTGTGGACTATTTTACTTTCATTTACATATCAAATTTAGTTACTTTCATCAATTCAGTTTTGAAGTTATATTGAAATACCCAAGTTATATATACCATATAATTACTCAATTTCTGCTACACATACTTTTACTTACTCAATTATGTGAGTAAAGGTTATTTACGGACTACACATACTTACAATGACATTTATGAAATAGAGTTGAGGTCTAATTATCGTTCCTCATTATGCATAAGTGTTATCAAGTCAAGTGACATTTATGAAACAGCTGACTTGTATCAAGTCAGATGACATTTTTCTAAAGGCTCAAGGTACGTCCATTGCTTGTATCTTCAGAAAGCATATCATGTTTATCAAGTTACAACTCTTAATGAATTTATCAATGAATCAGTTTATACAGGGATTTACCATTTAACTTATGACCCCGTCAATTATCATCTATAGGGTGTTAGCCCATCATTTACCTGCGCGGCTTCAGGCCAACTCTTGATCGGAGTGGCAGGTGTACACCTATGTATAGATCATATCAGTGCAAGGGGTTCACATCCAGATAATAATGAGCAATTTAGTTTTATATTGCTTTCATTTTCATTGTTATTGGCAATTAAATGAATTGCAAAGACGGGTACCCATCAACAGTGTTTCTATGCTTATTTTACAATACAGGAATTTATGTACTGAGTTTTTGTTCATATTTTCAAATTGTTTTCTTGTTTTCCATTTTAGGTGATGAAGTATCACATGTTTCTCTATTTAGCAAGCCTTTTTGGAACTCGTCAGATGCTCACAGTGGATTCAGCATAGCATGAATATTGGAACCGACCTTAGGGTAAAGTTACTTGTGTGGTATGGAATGTGAGTTAGTACATGGTATGGTTGAATTATTATGGACTTTGGTCTTGAAGTGTTTTAGTTTAATAGATTTTGTGATTGCGAGCACGAGTTACAAGATTAAATGGTTTCAATAAGCCTTGTCCTTATCATGACGGCAGTAGCGCCTTCTATTATCAAGTCGTCCGCTGTAGTTTTTTGTAAATTATATCATTAGCATTTTGGGGGCGTTACAGATTTGGTATCAGAGATAAGGTTTTAAAGGCCACTGTGAGCTATCATGTGTTTATGAGTGAGCTATCAAGGTGTGTATGAGTTATATTGGACCCATTAAATGAGATATTGCTTATAAGTTTATATGTATGGGCATATATAGAGAAACCATTTTCATTTGGATGACTCAATCATTTGGTAATATCATGAGATTTAAGCATGAGCAAAGTGGACTGTTGAACCATTTGGGTCACTTGTTGGTAAGGCATGTTCTCATTTATCTAAGAGTTGTATTGTATGTTTCATTTCTCTCATTTGTTTGAATTTTTTTTTACAATCGTGCACTCTGGGTGTGTGACCCGTTGAGTTATGAACTCCGGCGTGTGGCTGTTGAGCTATTGAAGTATTTCTCTCTATTTCAGGTATCGATTGTAAGGCTTTAAGCCTGGGTTTTAATCAGTTCTTAGGCAGAACTTTATCCGTTTTGCCCCAGGATTTGAGAGTTTTATTAAAGTGCATTAATATACCTGACCTTGAGTACAGTGACGGTTGAAGCCGATGTGGAGATGTCATTTGCAACTTCTTAAGGAATTTATATAGTGTCAAGTTAGATGTAAACTTCTAGAAGAGGAAATGCCTTACTGGGCAATATCTTTAAGGTGAACCAATATGAGATGGTCACTACAATGAGGGCTTATGTATGGTGATAACAATTAGTATCTTATGATATGCTACTTGGCATTATATGTGTGGGACAAGTAAGATTAAGCTGCCATGTATCAGAATCATCAGGTCTTGATACTAAGACTTTACATCGGCAATGCTGTCATTACTTCCTATAATTGACTTATTTCTGCCCTAGCTACCCTGAATTGTTCAGAGGCATTATTTCTTTGCTGCTAACACTCTCTTGATTTTTAATGAAGTATTTATGGAAATTCTCATATGTGGTCTGTGGGGACTTCTTCAAACACATCTGAGCAACTTTTCTTATAGGCGATTCAAACCGTGACAATTATAATCGTTTAATTCTCTATTTCCATAATGGAGCCTATAATGACCTCCGGTGTGCATTCCTGTGTAATTTGCAGTTCTTCCTAAGCATATTTGACTCATTCTACTGGTAGCTCAGTCATCACTATGGTCATATTTTTACTGTCACCTACATGAACTCATTGCTTCTATTTGGGCACTATTCATTTATTGCTTGTAAAGCCTTTAGCTACAAGCCTTTGGTTGCTTCAGACCCAGTCATTGAGTGCCCTTTCAGCAATTAAATGTATCCATATTGTTCGTGTTTCTATATCATCGTAACATCATGCTGGCATACTACTCTATGGCCGTGACTGCATGTCGTTATTCAAGTTATTTTGATAATCCTTTCTTTTCTAGTACAGCCTAACTTGGTAATAATAAACAATGATTTGTGCTATTTTCATCTGCCAACAGTTTTGAAGTTCATATGCCCACCCAAGATTTCCATTTACCGCAAAATGGATGTCATCATGTTCAGTCATAAGATTGACTCCTTCATCTTGACGTATTGTCCTTTCAAGTACCAGATGAATAAAATTTCCCTTTTATTAGTGTTGGCACTTATCTTCATCATTTTATGCACATATGGATACCGTATGCCTTTTCAAAAGCCGCTTTGGTAACTGTTGCATTTCTTCGCCTTCATTACTTAATACTCACTCTCAACTTCATAACATCGATAATTTACCTTACTATCATGACCATCGTGAATAAACTGTATGTCTTGTATATGTAGGTCATTTCTATGTCTTGCCTCTTTCATTACGATTCTTCGTCCTTTCATTCATTCAGCTTACATATCAGTCCTTTCTAACCAATAGAGAAATATCTTTGCAAGAGTTCATTTTGTGGTTACATCTCTTTACATTTTAGATTACCCCCCTGTCATTTCAATTTACTGAGACCAGCAAGCAGTTGAATGTTTATCTTTTATACACATACCTCTAGTCGTAGTGCTAGAACCACATTCACTGGACATTCAATCCAGTTTGATTGGCAGATCTGGTATCATTATGGGGGTGAACTGACTGTATACTTACAGGACTAAGATGATTGGTAAGGATTTTAAGGTTAGCTTGAGAGATGAGGATTGGCTAAACGTGCATTTCTATGGGTCGAGGGAAGAAAAGCCCTATTTATCCCCCCCAATTACATTGTGCAAGCAAGTGAATTATCATGTTAGTAATGCATTGAATATTAGTAATTTATCAACCACACTCGGTATATCCATATCCATATTTACAGTACTTTGTATATCCATATCCATATTTATAGTTGGTGGATTTAGAAATGTTTCATCTAAGGACTTTCAGGACTATTTTTCCCCAAGCAATATTGATTTTCAGATCAACCTAGTTCTAGGTGCTCACTCCATTTTCAGAGCCCCTACCACATGGCCCCCAGCAGAGTTCAAGGGATTACAAATTTAGTGAAGTGAATTGTGACAGAAGGGAATTATTTAACCAAGTGTATCACTGTGGGAAACCCTTATTTTATGTGTGTGAAGAAGGAAGATAGAATCTTATGGTTGTGTACTGCGAGCGGAAAGCTGAACAAAATCATAATCAAAAATAAGTGCCCCATACCTTACATAAATGATTTATGGGATTAACTGCTAACAACAGATGTCTTTTCCAGAAATGAATTGAGGTCCGGATATCACACCTAAATCATACAACCACAGTTTATCTCTTAAGGGAATGCCCTCGTATAGCCATTCTTGTAATTGTTTGCTTGTATCATGTTCAAAACTTGATACTATCCAATATTGCTTAATCTCCGTTGCATTTCAACCCAATATTTCCTATTCAGATGATCTTCCATGTCTTCGCAAACCCATTGTTAAGTGTGCCATGCATTTTTATTTGACTTTATATGGTTGTCAACATTCCAGTGCTCTCAACCTTTACCACCTTTATTTCATGATCATGAATTATGGGTCAATCCACTGAGAGCTGATTCACATATCTACCTTACATCTCACTTATTCATAGTAATACGCTCGCATAACTTGTTCAGAATTCATAATGTAATTCAACTCTCATTGGTGTGGGTGATTGCGATTGTCATAATCCCCTTACTCTCCTTATTTTGAACTTCAACTCCCACACATATATCTTACATGCTCATAAGTAAACTTTAGCTTTTCTGTTTAATCTTATAACTGGACTTGAATTGGTTTCATATGAGGAAAGGCACGTTTCTCATCTCACTTGTTCAATCTATTTACTTATCCATTGGTACTTTGCTCGTTCAATCTATTGATCTATCTATTGCATTTTACTGGTTCAATCTATTGATCTATTTATGACACTTGCAATTTTCACACCTATATCTTATATCCACTTGTCATAAGTGAACTTCAATAATCCTTATTTAATCTTATTATCATACTTCACTTGGCTCTATATGAGCAAATGCATGTTTCCTTTCCACTGCAGCCTATTCAATCCATTTATCTATTCATTAGACCTTGCTTGTTCAAGCTATTTATTTATCCATTGTATCTTGTTTATCCAATCCATTTATCTATCCATTGGCACTTTGCTCATCTAATCCGTTTATCAATCTATTACACTTTGCTTGTCCAATCTTGTTGTCTATCTATTGCACTTATCTTATTTCCTGTGGCATTATATTTCAGAATTCATGATACACTTATGGTTATCTTTATTCTAACCACCCCATGATAACCTCTCCTTTATTTGTTTTTTTAGTCTCATTGTTCATTTCTATTGTATACAATGATTCGCTCGGCTAAGAATTTCCTCACTCTCATCCCTAACCATGGTGATTTCATTGCTCATTATCGATCGGGAGTAGATCCTTGAGTAGTCTGATAAGGGGAGATCCTGTGATGCATTACGAATATCAGAGAAGGACATTTTGATAAGGGCATAATCTCAAGCACTGTATAATTATATTGGAGTGAGCTAGAAGAAACATTGAGTACAAGGATAGAGCTAACCCAAGTGGGCATTATGAGGGGAAATTCACGTACATGTTGAGGTGATCTAAAAAGAGTTGTGCTGGCAAAACAAGGAAATCACGAAAGTCTCAGATGGGTTATGAACTATTTCAAAAGGCTTTTCTAATCCAAGTAATAAGCGACCGACTATCCAAGGTCAAGTATGGACTAGTTACATGGGGCCTTATGATTCATAGAAAGGTTAATTCCTGTAGCTTGCTGACTGCACCTATCAGTCGAACTTGAACATGTATATAACGTGTTTTATAGCTCGTTATAGTATCCGAGTCCTTATCAAGGTATACATCAGTTTCCATTAGTAGACAAGGTGATGAACTAGTAGTGAGCACCTCCTCACTAGTAACAAGGTTCTTTTCTTTCAAAGAGAATATCACCTTTGAAGCAAAGTAATTGAGTTCCTTGAGGCTATTGCGTGAGAAGTGTCAGGATCTACTACTGAAACATGGGATTAAGATGTTATACAATACGTATACCCTTAGTCGGAGTACATTCGACAAATTATACTTCTTCAGAGAGAAGCAATGGGAACCAATAGCCCATGTGTTTTAAAGCAGCATTGCATATAGTTGACCAATGTTATAAGTTTCGGGGACGAAACTCTTTAAGGAGAGAAGGCTGTAATAACCCGACCCTAACCCATATTTATTTATTTAAATCATCTTTATTTATTTCATTAATCATGTTTATTCATTTACTTTATCATGTTTATGGACCTAATCACTCATGGTTATTTGTTTAACCAAATCATATTTATTAAATTCAATTATACTCAATTTATTTATTTAACGAATTTCATTATGTTATTTAAATTTTCCACCTTCATTGA
Organism: Carnegiea gigantea; assembly: GCA_029747015.1. Lineage (NCBI taxonomy): Eukaryota > Viridiplantae > Streptophyta > Magnoliopsida > Caryophyllales > Cactaceae > Carnegiea > Carnegiea gigantea. The sequence goes on along the minus strand of JAKOGI010002609.1, from coordinate 56,146 downwards.
TCATATTTAATCATCCTGGTTGGAGGACATTTTATTTTGGATACCACTTTGCAACTCAAGTTTCATTGATTGTTAATTCGAGTTTTGTTGATTGATTAAATATCGGGTGAATCGATATTAGGCCTCGGTGAGTATAAATTAGTGATTAATTATTTTCTTACCTTCGGTAAACTTTAATCCTGAGCAATACAAAATTTTATCTTTTCTCAACACTTCAAACAATTTTTCAAGTTGGAATTTAACTTGTTGGGCCCAAAACAAAAGCCCAAAACCTTGCTAACTTTGTTATGTCACTAATTGCTCATTTTAGCACCTGATTTTAATTAGCAAAAAGCTACTTTTTGGGTGGATAATTTTCAGCCACATGTAGCTACTAATTGACAATTTATAACCACAAAAATTTAACAAAAATTCACAAATCCAACTCTCAATTTTCTCTCTCCTCTCCATGGCTCCATGGGCAGCTGCCCCTTGTACTGCCAGTTTTGGTGATTTCCGGCCACTTTTCTGGCCACCTCTTAGCTGCCCCGACTTCCCCTTGTTGCCAGCTATCTTGTCCAATCATCTAAATCACTTAAAACAGCCCCCTTCTTCCTCTAATTTAAGCCTAAAGTGGGGTATGTCATAAAACCCTAACTTATTTCATCTTGAGTTTTATAGTTGTTTTATTTATGGGCTATGTTTGGATGATCAAATTGATAGTTATTGTGCAATTTTTATTGAGTTTGGAGATGTTTGGAGTTGTGGGTATTTGATCAAGAGCATGATTTCATGATTTTATATTTGTTGAATTGCCATTGTCGAAAATTCTGGGAATTATGGGATTGCCCAAAAATTCTAAAATTTTTACTGTAGAGTCTCTATATTATTTGGGATTTTCTGGCAAACGTTCATGAATTTTGGATGTGTAATCAGCGCATTATGGAATTTTGAAGAAAACTACCCTGTCTTGAATACGAATTATGTAATTTTGTGTTAATGAAGTTGTTTAGAGTTTGGATATGTATATGAGGCCTTAATGATGTCTTTATATCTGATTGTTGTGATTTGAAATGATTTCAAGTGAGTTTTATGTGAAAAAAGAAGAGAAAGTTAAATCAGTGAAGGGCTGAAATTTTAGGAAATTAGGGCTGACTTTGGGATTAA